>JWZX01001750.1:0-18492 GCA_001275005.1 Chrysochromulina tobinii | reverse complement strand
GCATGCCGCTGCACGTGAGCGTCTTCGACCTCGATGAGAACGACCTGCAGGAGGAGCAGGGCCTGAGCGAGAGCGACAAGCAGATGCTCGCTGTGCGGGCCGTGCCCTCATGCGTGCTCTTCCTCAAGGGCTGCGCCGCCAGCAGTGCGGCCGTGGGCCCAGATGAGGACTACTCTCTGGTGAAGGGGCTGCTGCAGCGGATCGTCGTGCTCAAGCTCGAGAGCGGAGTGGTCGATGGTGGTGCGCGTCTCTCCTGGTCGCAGCAGAGTGCCGACGCCCCGAAAGACAAGAAGCAGGAGATCGAGGCTTTCGGATCGGCCACCACGAGATGCTATCTCGAGTTCCTCACAAGTGTGGCCGCTCGGCTCAGCATGGGCGCAGATGCCGTCATGGCCAACCTCGAGTCGCATCTGAGCGGCTGCTTTGCCGCCTACTGGCGTAAAATGGACATGGACGGCCGCTTTGCCGGGCTACGCGCCGCACTGGTAGACTTCAGCCAGCGCGAGCGCGCCCTGCCACTGCGCGACGCGCAGATGTGGCTGTCAGACACGAACAACTTCGCGTCGCAGAAGAGTGCCTTGCAGGAGTCGGAGCAGGCGGAGGCGGATAAGGCAGAGGAGGAGGCCGAGTGGACCACGTTGGAGGAAAAGTGGAAGACCGATCGCACACCCGAGGAGATCGCAAAGAAGAGGAAGGAATGGCAGGCCGCGAAGAAAAAACTGCGTGACGAGAAACTCAAGCAGCAAAAGGATGCCGACGAGCGCACGAGCTTTGAGGACATTGCTGATCGGGTCGTCTTCCGCCCTGACCGTGAGGCTGCGCACGTCAAGTGGGCAGAGCAAAGTGGCATCAACGACAAACTCCGGAAGATGTGCACAGCGTTGCGTGAGACGTTTGCCACGCAGCCGGGGCTCTTCCTGTCGCGGATGTTACTCCTCGAGCCGTGCATCGTCCGGGGAGCCACGCCGATGAAAGATGTGGGCAGCATGAACTTGACCGAGGTCGTTCACACATGGCCCACCGTGCGGCGCATCGTTGTTGGCCATTCCGACGAGAAGACAAGAAAGAAGCTGATCGAAGAGGGCCCGTCGTCACTCAAGAGGCTGCTAGCTCTCGGGCTGCCCCTCGAGGCCGCGCCCTTTGGTTACTCCATGCTCTACCTTGCGTGCGCGCAGGGCAACTCTGAGCTCGTCGAGTTTTTGATCAGGCATGGGGCCAACCTGCACGCGCTCTCTAAGGACTGCACGCTCCCGATCGAAGTGGCCGCGGCCATGGGCGACGACACGATCGTCACGACGCTGCTGAAGTACGGCTCGTTTTTTGGCTCGGCCCTGCACTACGCCGCGGCCTCTGGGCAGTCGCACATCGTGAAGACTCTGCTCCGTGCGAAGGCGGACCCATGCATCGGCCACGCGGCCCCTGGTACCTCCAAAGAGAAGACGCCGCTCGAGCTCGCGTTGCTGCATGAGCATGCCACTGTCATCGACGTGCTGCACCTGCACCTCAAGGACGTCCATTCGACGGAATTCGACCGTTCACATTCACATCGGACGGAATTCGACCGCGCCATCGAACGGCTGCCGCTCTCGCTGCGCGGATCCAGCTTGCTGCCGCGCGACAAGCGCCAGGACGCCGCGCGCGATGAGCCGCTCTCGTCGAGTATCTACGACTATCTCGACGTGCGTGACTACCTGCTGGGTCTGCTCGAGGACAAGCCGACGAAGCCCGATGCCGCAGACGCGTTGGGCTGGACGGCCCTCAGCTACGCCGCGCTGCTCAACGATGCGGAGGCGGCCCGCAAACTGCTCGATCTGGGCGCGAAGCACACGGTGCGCGACCGTCACAACCTCTCGTGCGTGCTCTGGGCGCATTGGTCTAAGCATCTGACTGGACGAAAGGACTTTCTTGATGTGCTGCGCGAGAAAAGGGGCCCCTCCGCCCTTGTTCTCGACGGAACGGACAAGGAGGCCTTCGAGAAGCTGCGGCACGCGGCGGAGAACGCGGCCGATCCGGCCGTGCAGCAGCTGCTCAAAGTGACGATGCCGAGCTACAGCGGCCGCGCGTCCTCGGCGGGCGCTGCGGTGGGCGCTGCGGTAGGCGCTGCGACGCTAAAGCGACGCAAGGGCAAGGGCAAGGCGCAGCTCGTGCAGCAGACACAGCTCGACGAGCGCTCGCATCAGCAGAGCGTGCGTGGCATCTCCGACTTGCTTGAGCGGCGCGCCTTTGACCCGAGCGACAAGCCACGTATGTCGCTCGAGGAGTACCTGCTCTGGCTGGCCGACGAGTCCGAATTCCAGGGCCGCTACCCATGCGATGGCGTCTTCAAGGGTGACATGGTCGGCTTCATCAACTCGTGCAAGGCGGGCACCCTCGACATCATCGCGTCCAACACACAGCCGCTGGGCGCCACGCCGGTGGACGTCTTCGCGCTCCAGCTCTACTCGCGCCCCGAGCTGTACGCCTACATCAATAAGGCCTTCCGCACGCCGAAGAAGGGTGACAAGAAGGCGGAGGCCGAGAGCGCACTCGCGCAGCGGCTGTGGCGGCCCGTGGTGTGGTACATTGCTACGGCGCACACGCACTTGCGTCCAAAGCCGGGAATTTACTTCCGGGGGGTCAACAAGCTGTTCCGAGACAACTTCATCGACCTGCAGGCGTACGCGCCGGGCAATGTGGTTACCTTCTCTTCCTTCTCGTCGTCGACGAGCGACCTGCGCGTGGCGTCACGCTTTATGTACACAGGCAATCAGATGGACAAGCCAGAGGGCGTGGTGTTCAAAATCTACGCAAAAACGGCGACGCCTATCGACTGGTGCTCGTACGCGCCACACGAGAAGGAGCACCTCTTCAACCCGGAGGCGCGGTTCCGCGTGCTCAACTGGTACCCGGCGACGAGCGCCAACCTGCGCCGCGGCATGCGCGTCGAGCACGGGCAGTCGAGCTTTCTGCTGAGCTGCGACTCGGTGGTGGAGGCCGTGCCGCTGCCTGCGCTCAAGCAGAGCTTGCCGAAGCTGCAGCAAGAGCTCAGAGAGCACCTGCACGGACATCACGTCATGCTCATTGAGCTCGAGGAGGTGCCCCTCACGCGCGACCAACTGCTGGAGATCGAGGAGAAGATGGAGGCCGAGCGCTTTGAGGCTGTCGAGAAGCTCAAGCGAGCGAACGAAGAGGCGGCGGCGCAGCTCAAGGTCGAAGCGACCGTAGCCATGGACGCGCTCAAGACAAAGTTGGACAGCGACGCGGAGAGGAGGGAGAATGCGCTTCTTTCGAGGCGCGAGGCCGATCTCACGCGCCTATCTGACGAGCTTACGCGCGCCATTATCAACGCCGAAAAGCTCTGCGCCGACCACCCGCTGCTCATCAGGGACACGATTGACGTGGCGCAGTCCAACCTGCGCAAGCTCCAAAAGCTGCTCCAAAAACTGGAGGTGGAAAAGATGAGCCCCAAGCTCCAAAGCTTCACGCCGCTCCTGCACGAGGTGATCGAGTCGTCGCCCGCGCAGATCGAGGAGCTCCGTGCGGCCGAGGCTGCGCGCCAGGCGGCCAGCGCGGCCGGCGCGGCCGGCGCTGCCGTCATGTCCGGCGTGTCTGGCGTCGCTGTCGATGCTCCCCCCGACGCCGATGGGCACGCGTCGTCAACGGCCAAAGCGCTCTATGACGAGGGCGACTTCGAGACGCAGCTGGAGCAGCTCCAAAAGCTCGAGGAGATCCTCACCTCCAACCCGAGCATGATGGACGAGCGTAAGTTGATGAACGCCATCGTCGCCCGGGTGCGCGAGCGCTACCAGCTCGTGATCCACTCGCGGTGCCACAAGCTCGGGCAGCCCGACGAAGCGCTCGAGTTCGAAGGCGTGCTCGACGAGCTCAAGAAGACGAGTAAGCTCTACGAGGAATCCTACAATGCGGCGTTCGCCCAGATCAAGGCCCAGGACCCGAGCGGGGCTCACCTCGCCGAGATCTCGAGGCTGGCCAAGGAGCAGAATGCACGCTCCGACGAAGTGTGCCGCAGTCAGATCGGCAGGCAAGAGACCGCGCAGCTACCAGCCAGTGTTTCCCCTCACGAGCTCCCAGCCACCCTGAGCGCCGCCCCGAGCGCCGCCGAAGAGGCCCTCAAGGTGAAACAGACCTTCGACCACTTCGACGCAAATAACAACGGGTACCTCGAAGTCCAGGAGCTGCGCAAGGCGCTGGAGCACCATGGCCTCAACTTAAGCACTGCCGAGGCTGGCCGCATCATGAGCTTGTACGACGACAAGCCCGACGGCAAGCTGGACTTGAGCGAGTTTGCACAGGCCGTTCGCGACCTGGACCCTCACCGCTGCTACTTCACCGTCCGGCGCGACGTCCTCAACGGCAACAAGCCGACCTTTTGCCAGAAGACGAAGGACCAGGTAGAGCTCTTTTGCCAGGCGGCCGTCGTGCGCATGCAGGTGACGCTGCTCCTCGCCGATAAATTTCGCAGCGGGGGCATCAAGCCGTTGCACAAGCTGAAGCGGCACACTAGGCTGACGGAGAAAGCCATGTTGCGCACGGACGACGAGGGATCGGTCGATCGCTGCTGCGACGTCGTGCGCGACATGTACCGCGCAGACAGCATTGAGGAAGTCGCGCGCGTGGTCCGAGAGATGTGTACATGGCCTCAGATCCAGATTGTGCGCATCAAGGACCGCTACGACGACAACAATAAATCTGATGGAGGTTGGCGCGACTGCATGATCAACTACGTCGTCAAGGACGCGCCGCACATGCACATCTGCGAGCTCCAGGTCGCGCACGAGAAGATGCTCACCACCCGCGAGGGGCTGCACGCCCATGGCATCTACAACCATGTGCGCAACGCAGTCGAGCTACAGGAGCGCATGCTCGCGGTTGGTGGGTTCATACCAGCGAAATAAACGCGACTTCATGAGCAACTACGTCATCAAAGACGCGCCGAAGAAGCACAATCGCCCTTCCAATTCACCGCGGGGTGGCGGTGTTCTATAAAGGCCTTGGGGGGCCCATGCACGGAACGTGAAGAGCCGAGTGTGTCTGTGTGATTTCTAACTCGCACGCACGCCCCCATTCTACTCATGTGACACAGGAGTGGTTCCTCCTTGGTAGGCTTAATTTTGAGGTGTGCACGGATTTCACAGGAGAGGCAGCGCGTTCACAGCAACGGAAGTGGTGAGCCACTCCTGGCGGGAGCGCTCGCCTCCACCGCGGCCCTGGGCAGCGCGCAGGAGGCCGATACCGAGCTTCCCGGTCTCAGTAGTGAGCGTGCAAGCCCGCACGTCTCACGCGTGGTAGCGGTGGGAAAAATGACGAAGGCCGACGCCACGCACCCGGCGAACTTCACGCTCGCCGCGTTGCGCGCGCGGCCAGCCGCCGGTCGCCGTCTTCAGCAGGAACAGCACCTTTGCAACGGCCGAGTACACACGTCGTACCTGCAGACGACGCTGCTGGACGCCGAGCTCTACTTTGATCACTTTGACAGGGCAGCGAGCCCGGGTCTGTGGGACCAGAAACCGCTGCTTGGTGAGCCACGGTTCGGAGCTGTACGGTTTCGCTGCGCGAACGACGAGCTGGATCGCCTGCGCACCGCCTACTCTGGCCTCGCGCTCGAGCCGCTCGTGCGTGCCATCCGGCCACACAACGGCAGGAGGCCGTTTGCGCCCGCGGCGGCCGGCGTGGCGCTTCTCGTGTTGGCCGACTACCCGAACCTATTCCATCAGTTTGGTTCGCTTGTGATCGCGTGGGCCGCGTACCAGGAGTCGTACCGGCTCGTGCCGCCGCCATCCGTAGCCGGTGGCGCGAACGCGAGCAAGCGAGCCGCCGCCGCATCATCTGAGGAGCCACTAACCATCTACACATTGAACAACGCGACGCTGCGACCGACGGCGCTCTTCTGGGCGCCCGGGATCGTCGCGCACGGCCGAGCGCCCACCTTTGTGCGCGCCGACCCGCCGCCTCCACCGGCGACGTACGGTCGTGTGGTCCTCGTCCAGCCTGCCACCGAGACTTGGTGGTGGACGGTGTGGCAGGCGGAGATGACCGATCGGCGGGCGACGCTCCGTCCGCTCATTGCGCAGCTCGCGGGCCGGCTGCTACCGCCTGGAGTGCCCGAGACGGCGCTCGCCCACTTCGACGCTGAAGCGATCGTCAAGGGCGGCGGCGAGGGCGGCAGCGAGGGCGGCGGCGAGGGCGGGGCGCTCGCTGGTTTACCAGTACCCCTGGGCCTAGCTCTTGTGGTGCGACGGCCTGCAGGTGCTTCTAATGAGCTCTGATGGCCTCTGATGAGCTTTGATTGCCTCTGATTGCCTCTAATGAGCTCTTGTTGTGCGACGGCCTGCAGGTGCTTCTAATGAGCTCTGATGGCCTCTGATGAGCTCTGATTGCCTCTGATTGCATCTGATTGCCTCTTGTGGTGCGCCGGCCTGCAGGCACGGACCGACGCATTCTGAACGACGATGCGCTCGCACGCGCCCTCTCGCGGGCGCTGGCTGGCCGGCCGAAGGACAACGCTCCACCTCTCCCAGGCAGCCCGATGGCCGTACGTGTGGTCGACCTCGGAGCCATGTCGACGAGAGCGCAGCTCGCTCTGATTCAGCGCACTTCGCTGCTCGTGGGCGCGCACGGCGCTGGGCTGCTGTGGAACCTCTTCCTGCCCGAGGGCGCCGCTCTCGTCGAGCTGCTCAACCTCGCGAACGCCAACCAGTACTACGCCAACCACTGCCGATGGGCGCGCAGACGGTACGGCAAGTGGCAGAACACGGATGCGGCGCGCGAGGAGCGCGCGCTCGATCCCCTTACGCGTGAGCCCGTAGACCCTTTTCGAAACCACATGCGGGTGATGGTCGACGAGGTCGTGCGGGTCGCGGTTGGGGTACTCAACCAAAGAAGGTTATAACGACGAGGTCTTTCACACATTTTGGTCAGTTCCGCTGCTACCATGGTACACCATGCGCGCGGGTGTGCTCCACGCGCTCCCGCTTGCCGCTTGCGGCTCGCTTGACGTGCCATCGAGCAAGCTGCACGTACGCAATCGTCACGTCGGCGGCTACGACATTCAGCGCCTCGCCGATGGCTTTCCCCTGCTGCGCGAGTACGTGCTCCCTGGCCGCGGCGATCGCTCCCTCACCATCGACTTTGCCAATCCTGCCGCCGTCGAGGCTCTGAACGCGGCTCTGCTCACAGTCGACTACGGGGTCCGCGCCTTCGCGCTGCCTGGCGGTTATCTGTGCCCGGCTGTTCCCGGCCGGGCCGACTATCTGCACGTCATCGCCGATCTCCTCGCCACAGACAATGTACGTGACGGAGGCAGTGTGCCGCGCGGTCGTGAGATCCGCGGCCTCGACATCGGCGTGGGCGC
This sequence comes from Chrysochromulina tobinii, assembly GCA_001275005.1. Lineage (NCBI taxonomy): Eukaryota > Haptophyta > Prymnesiales > Chrysochromulinaceae > Chrysochromulina > Chrysochromulina tobinii. The sequence goes on along the minus strand of JWZX01001750.1, from coordinate 11,141 downwards.
CTCATGCATCTACCCGCTCATTGGGCACGCCGAGTACGGCTGGTCTTTCCTAGCGAGCGACATCGACGACCAGTCGCTCGTGTCAGCCGCCGCCATCGCGCGGGCGAACGATGCGCCCGTCGCGCTCCGTCGACAGCCGAATGCCGAGCGGGTGCTGGAAGGGGTGCTCCGGCCGCGCGAGGAGGGCGCCGTCGCCTTCACCCTGTGCAATCCGCCCTTTTATGCGTCGGCCGAGGAGGAGGCCGCTGCGGCTGCGCGCAAATGGAAAGGCCTGCGCCGCAGCGCACCCGGCGGTCAGAGCACCGAGCCGGTCACAAGCGCTCGCTCGTTCGGCGGGCGGCCGTTGGAGCTGTGGTGCCCGGGCGGCGAGCGACTGTTCGTGGCGCGTCACATCCGCGAGAGCGCGCGCCTCCGCCTTGGCTCCCTCTGGTTCACCTCCCTCGTGAGCTCAGAGCGTTCGATGGCGCCGTTGCGTGCGGAGCTGGCGCACGTGCAGCCGCGGCGAGTGGAAGAGCTCCGTGTGAGCACGGGCAACAAAGCGATGCGGGTGCTTGCGTGGAGCTTCCATGATGACGCGCAGCGCCAGCAGCGGCTGTGGGAATTCTCAGCCGACGCAGGCGGTGGTGACGGTGATGGCGGCGCCGCCGCCGCTGCTACCGCCGCAGAAGCAAGGACGGCGGGAGGTGGACGGCAGGTAACAGTGACGGGAGGTGGGCGGCAGCAGAGGCAGCCGCAGCAGGGACAGCGTCAGACGACGCAGCGGCACCCGACGCAGCCGACGCGACGTCGATACCTCTCGCACGCCCTCGCCGCCGCCACCGCCGGGCTTTCGGGACTCGAAACGTACGGACGGCCGTTGGCAGCAAGCGCCGTCCTGAGCGCGGATAGCGTGCCGCGCCTTGGCCGTTTTGAGCGGCTACAGGGGGCGCGAGCCTTTATTGGCGCCTGGCAGCTTGCATGCACGGACGGCCCTTTGGGTACCCTCGTCTTGAAAGGGGACGGCGATGTGGAGCTGCGGGATCGCTTGAGCGGCAGGCTACTCGGTACGGGGATCGCGCCGTGGTCGTACGCACAGCCAGGCAAGGACGGGGCGGCCGAGACGGCGGTGCGCGTGCGCTTCTCGCTCGACGTCTCCGGCAGCGAGTGGGACGTCCTCTACTTTTCGGGCGCGGTCGATTCGGACGGCGGCCCCGAGCGCCAGCTGCGGGGTAGCCTGAGCACGGCCAACAGGAAGGTGGGTGATTTTGTGGCCACGCCCATGGAGGAGGAGGAATGACCGTAAGTAAGTAAGTAAAACATGGAGGAGGAGGAATGACCGCTCTCCGGCCCGCGGCCGCGACGACCGCCATGACGACCGGAAAACCGGAGACAACGAAGCGACACGCATCTCACACGAGACACGACACAGAGTCAGAGAGGGCCTACTATGCCTCGAAAAAGGAAAACCCGACTCAGCGCCAATGGACGGAACACCGCGTTCCAGCCTGTCCCCCAAATTTCCTCGACTTGACTTGACTTGACTCAACCAAATTTCCTTATAAAGTATCTTTTCATGTTTTCCAAAACGCCGAGCTTGAGCTCCACGCTGCCGAGCTGCTCCTCCCAAATTTCCTTTTTAGGAGCTTTTTTATGTTTTCCAAAAGCCAGTCACAGAGTCCAGGTCGCGTCCAGGACGAGTGCAGAGGACGAGCAGTCCACGAAAGCGTGAGTATCGACTTTGGCCATGTCGCGGAAGCAGACACCGAGCCAAGGACCAATCAACGCCACTGCGGAAGACGCAAAGGACTACGACGCGCGGGACGTCACGCTGGACGACGTCACGCTGGACAAACCGCGCAAGGACGAGTCTTCATCGGGCGTCGATGATCATGACAGCAAGCTCGAGCGCACCTCTCTCGACCCGTCAGATGACGTCGACTTCACCTTCACAGGGGCCCTCACCGATGGCTTCAACATGGTGAGAGATGTCGTAAAATTCCTGTGCACCGTCAAGTTCTCCGTCTTTGTCGCGATCTTGGGCTCGGCGCTGATCATTGGCTTCTCCGCCATGGACGGCGATATCTGCATTCAAACAAATAACATCAGCAGTGTCAGGAACGTCACCTCTCTTCGGAACGTCACCATCGGCAACGTCACCTCTCTTCGGAACGTCACCGGGCCAGTGACGAGGTGGACGCCCGAGATCACCTGCCTCAAGAGCGAAGCGTATTGGGTCATGGCGCTCTACCTCTACGCCCTCATCGTGATGGCCAACGACGCCCCTCCCGACTTAGTGATGCTCGGTTTCACGAACGTCCTCATCTTCTCCAAAATCATTACGGACAAAGATGCGTGGTCCGGCTTCTGCAGCACCTCCATCCTCGCAATCGCATCGCTCCTCGTCATGTGCAGGGCTCTCGAGGAGACAAAGGCAGTCGAGGCGGTACTTCTGCCCATCCTCGGCAATCCATCCAACCATTTTAGTGCGATTCTCAGGCTGACGTTGCCCGTCATTTGTCTCTCCGCCTTCCTCAACAACACGCCCATCGTTGCCATGCTCATGAGCGTCTGCGAGAATTGGGCCGCTCGCTCCAACTTGTCTGTCAAGTGCCTCCTCATGCCTCTCTCTTACGCGGCGCTGCTTGGCGGCTGCTGCACGCTCATCGGCACGTCGACCAACCTCGTTCTCAACGGGCTGATCAAGGACGACAAAAACCCGCCCATGAAACCCTTCACTCTCTTCCAGTTCTCCGCAGTCGGATACCCTGGCGCAGTCGCAGGCTGCATCTACATGGCGATTTTCTGTCCGATTTACTTTCGCCCGAAGCGTGCGCCGGGCGCGAAGGCCGAGACGCTTTGGGAGCGGTTTTGCTATGGGCCCTTCTACAGCACAAGGCCCGACGGCTACGGCAAGCCGACACAGTCGACTACGCTCGATGTCGAGGCTTCTGGACAATCCTCGATGCTGCCGGTTGAGACGGGGGTGCAACCGGCGGGCTTTGGCTCGCGAGGATCGCCCAGGTATGTAGTCTCTCATCTCTCGCTCTCATCTGGCCCGTACCTCGCCCGCATCTCCCCCCTCACATCTCGCTCGCACCTCGCCCGCATCTCAGGTACGTCCTCGAGGTACTCGTCACGCGCAAGTGTACTCTCCTCCTCGGCACCGCTCCCGCCGAACTAGGCTCCCTCGTCGTGCCTGATTGCGAGGCGGCATGTGTGCCGAGGGTGCTCATTCGTGCGGACGACGTCCACCCTATCGGGCCGCTCACGAGCCCTACTCTGCTCATCCAGGAAGGTGACCGGCTCCTCGTACGTTGCCTGGCGCCGGCTGTCCCAGCGCTGCGCAAGGTGGGAGGGCTTATCATCCGGCCCGATGCGCCCACGCGCCGGGTTGACACTGGTGCCGTCAAGGTGCTGGTTGAGGCGACGATCGGGAATCTCTCCCCCCTCGTTGGGCTGAGCCTAGCGGACGCACTGGCTTCCGAGACCCTGAGCGGGGCACATGTCTGGGCGCTTCGTGAGGGCTCGTCTGCGGTGCAGCCGACCCTCGACGATCCCGACTCAGCTCTGATGACGTGGCACCGTGACACCGGGAGCGTCATTCGCGAGTTCTCCGAAGCTTCCGAAGGTGAGGCGAGACGACCATCACCTGCATCAGACCATCTTGCGCACCTCTTGCCAGGCTCCACAGGCTTCTCGAGCCGGCAGCAGAGCTTGCCGCTGACTGTCGGTGCCGTGCTGCTCGTCGAGGCTCCAAACAGCTGGGTGTGGGCACACCGGGCGACGAGCGCATTTGCGCACCTCAAGCGTATCACAGATGCCGCCGCCGAGACCCCTGCCGCTGGCGTGCGACGGCCGTTCTGGCCGCCCAAGAAGGCAGATGTCATCAAGAAGTTGAGGGTCGCCGCGTGTCTCAGCGCGCTGGTCACCTTGCTCTGCCTCTCTGCCTTCGAGATAGTTGACCTGTTCCCACTGGCACTCGCCATAAGCGCCTGTTTCATCGCGATCGGAGCCATGACCCTGGACCAGGCGTGGCGCGCGATCAACTACCGTGTCTTGCTTGTCGTCGCGTGCTCGTTCGGCCCCGGCAAGGCGCTCACCAACACGGGCCTCGCCAAGTTCGCCGGCGTCGCGCTCCAGTCTATGACCAGCCTTGGCAACTTTGGCTTCCTCTTCATGATTGTTCTCTTCTCTTCCTTGCTCACTAGCATTGTCTCGAACTCAACGGCCGTCATCACTCTCTACGCGATCCTGCGTACGATGAAAGTGCCAGGCGTCTCAATGGAGGCGATGATGTGCTGCATGATGCTTGGCGGCTCGACCGACTACATCACGCCCATCGGGTACCAAACGAATCTGATGGTGTACAAGCGTGGCGGCTACGCGTTCGCCGACTACACAAAGGTGGGTCTTGGCCTGACGATCCTGGAATGCGCCGTCTACGCTGGAATGGCAAATATCGTCCTGTGAGGGCCACGGCGGAATGGGCCGGAAGACAAATGGGAAGTGGGATGCGATGATGTTCGAGCTGCGCGTGCGCGCGCCCCGCGCACCTCGTGTACTGATACGAGGCGCCGACGACGACTGACGGCGCGCTAGGGGATCGGCAGGCTCAGGCGGGCTCGGGCGGGGTGCTCGACCTGTGGGGGCGCTCGGGGATCGGCAGGGCTCGGGGGCTCGGAGCGACGATCGGGGGCGATCGGGGGCGCTCGGGGATCGGCAGGGCTCGGAGCGACGATCGGGGGCGATCGGGGGCGCTCGGGGATCGGCAGGGCTCGGAGCGACGATCGGGGGCGATCGGGGGCGCTCGGGGATCGGCAGGGCTCGGAGCGACGATCGGGGGCGATCGGGGTGCTCAGGGATCGGCTGCCCTACGCGCGGCCGAAGGCGATGGGGTACGACGGTGGGGAGGAAGGCCTGCTGCAGGACGTCAGGCTGCTGAGAGAGAACTCGCGCGCATGTGTCATGCCGCCGAGGCCCCCCAGCATTCGTGGCGGGAGCCGTGCAGATTCAATGGTGGGTCTAACCGCGCTAATGAAAGGGGATGATTGTGATGGACTGATGCATGCCCTGTACATCCCAAGGGTACCACATGGTGATCCCTATGGCTCTGGAGAATCTGTAGGTATAACTTGTTCTTGCATGTCCGTGTCCAGGCGAGGGTGTCAGAAACAATAAATACCCATCGCAAGGAGCCTCGTCGCCTCGAAACCTGAGCAGCAGATCTCCCGATATGTATCCCCATGGTACCCCATATGCCCATATCCCAAACGGCCGGGGACCGCCCATCCCCCTCTGGCTCCGTCGGCTGTCTTTTTACGGAACTGGGCTCCGTCGGCTGTCTCTTCACACGGTGGTTCACGGCCACTGTTGACTCCGAAGGCCGCCTCCGGAGAGTGAAACCTGGCAGCCGTCGGCACCAAACCGTACAGGTAGGCACTCGGCGCTGCCGTCGTCGCCGCCAATAAAAATATCGATTACAATGTCCGCAACAACCAGAACCGCGACGGTCACCTTGTGCGACACCAATCGCACAAATAGCACAATGGGTGCTACACTCAACTTCAACGCCGCCTGCCCGTCAGAGGTGCCAAACCCCAATGGGCTGGCCATACAGTATATGACGGTCGCCTTTTGGGTTCTATTCCTCGTCCCCCTCCTCTTTTGGTGCGCCATGGTGATCGAGCAACGCCGGCGTGCTGCGAGGCAGCAGCGGCAGCTCATGAACAAGGAGGCAGAGCGCTTTCGCTCGATTGAGCTTGCAATCATGCGCCAGCTTCCCGCGTGCACCTATGCTCCTGGCCCCCAGAGTGCCCCGCCGCCTAGGCACGGGGGGGACCGTAGGCAAGCCGCAGCGACCGATAGCGCACCTCCGGAGGCTGCAGCCAGTGGTGAGAACGAGTGCCCGGTGTGCCTCTGCACCTTCGCAGCTGGCGACCAGTTGCGCGAGCTCCCATGCTCCCACAAGTTTCATGCCGCGTGCATCGACCGGTGGCTCATCGGCCGAGAGCGTCGGCAATCTGGCGCTCCGAGCTGTCCGCTCTGCAAGCAAGAAGTCCTGATCGCAGAGGACATGGCGGAGGAGCTGCCCGCCGCCGCTATGGCAGAGGTCGGCCAAGCGCCCGCGAGGCCTTGGCGGTGGGCTGTGTGGGCTGTGCCTCTCACGCGGGTTCCTCACGCCCCTCCACCTGCCTTTGTGAGTGCTGAGAGCCGTCTGTGACATGTTGCCTATCGGGCATCGCCTTCATCTCCAATCTTGCGAAGCGCACGGACAACTCCATCCCCCCAGCTCTCCTCTGCCAGGCATCATGGGTTACACCTCCTACGTCTCGCTCCTATGATACGGATGGCCTTAGGCTTCGCTGTGCGGCGCGGCCTAGCCGCCTCCATTCATGTGTGGCGTGCTCGCGCGTTTGACGTGAATTTGTTTGCACATCGCGGGCGCGGAACGTTCAACGTAGGCGCGGACTAGCGACGGTGCGTCTTGCGTACGGCGGCAAGCCGCTCGCCGCGCGCAGGCTCCGCTCCTCCGTACCCGCCGGGCTACGCCGTACGACGATCGTCCTTAAATTCGTACCCGCAACCCGGCGACCCGCAACCATTTTTTCACACGAGTCAGTCACCCGCGTTCTTTTGTATCATCGACAGTGGGTCAGGGCCCAAATTCCGCAACGAATCGGGCGCGAGTAGCAGCATAATGAGCGCCGGCTCGTCGTGCCCCACCTCGATGACGGCTTCCCTGGCGACTAGCCTCAGGCCTGCGCCATGGGCCGCGCCTCCATGGGCGCTGAACGCCATCTCAAACTGCTCGACTGATCTCTTCGCGGTCTCGGACCGATTCTGGTCGCGACCGAACGTGCAGAGCACCCGCGCGTCACGGTCGTCCTTGTCGACAAAACGCGAGACCGCCGCCAGTATCTCGATCCACGCGCCTTCCACATTCGAGTACAGCACGTCCGCGCAGATGACGACGCCGAAGCTCAGCGGCATCGCGGGTGGCGGCGTCGAATCGGACGCGGGCGCGATAAAGTCGAGTTCTGCGAACGCCACCGCCGCACTGCCCAATCCATTGTGCACGGCGTTTCGCTGGGCGAGCTCAAGGGCGTGCACATCAATGTCAGTGAGCCACGTCGAGCGTGCCCCAAGTAGCGCCGCGGCGAGCCCAGCCGCCCCTGAACCACAGCCAAGCCTGCGCACGAGGGAGGAGGAGGCATGAGGGATGGGGTGGGGGATGGGGTGCGCAGGGGAGGGGTGGGGGAGGAGGGAGGAGGCAAGAGGGATGGGGTGCAGCTCGCAAGCGCGCGTCTTGGTCGCGCCGGGATCGCCACGCAAGGACCGAGCTACGCGGGTCTGGCTCGCATCCGCACGCACTCGAGGACATTCTGGCCTTTGACACTGAGCCCACCCCAACCCGCTGCGAGCGCCCCGATAGCCAGCCGCGCCGCTGGCCAGAGTCGCGTGCCAGTCTGCCGCCCATTAGGCTGGCACAGGAGAGACAGCGGAGGTAGCGACCCGACGCCAACACGCATCGTGTGCTCGCCGTGCGAGGCGAGCGAGGCTGTCAGCACCCCAGCCAGCTCCACGATGCGGTCCCGCAGCTCCGTGTCAGAGTCGGCGCTGCAGGCCCTCCGCAGCAGCGGCACGACGATGGTCGGAGTCAGACCGGCTTGTTCCGCCGCTTCGGCTGCCAAGTCTTGGTCAACCGCAGAGAGGGCGGCACAGGATGCCTGCAGCAGTGCAAGGAGCTCGGCCGTCAGCGGGAGCGCTAGGCTGCCGCGGAGGCTGTCGAGCACATCATGAAGGTGCTCCGTGTGCAACGGGTCTGCTCGTAGAAGAGGTGCGATCAGCGGGCTGCAGTCGTTGGCTGGCTGATGTAGAACAGGCAGCCAGTACATGCTGCCTGGGGCACAGGAATCACGCGCGCGACGAAGCACAACGGTCACAACGAGCTCGAATTCGAGCGAGCGTCGCCGCCACACGACGAGGCCGAAGGTCAACCCCTCGTGGCAGTCGACCCCATGGTGGAGAAAAGTGTGCCGGAGCGCTGCATTGAGCGCACTTCGTTCCAGAAATGCGTGTTCTGCGGTTTCCCTACAGTACTTTTCAAGAAGCACAACTTTCGCGAAACCGCCCCGCGTTGTTCGCGGCCCAATGCCGCCCAAAGCCAGGGTGGCGGCCAAGCCGTCCAGACCGGCTCCAGCGGCTGCGCCAACTCCAGCAACCAGAGCGGCTCCGGCGGCGACGTCGACTGCAGCTGCTACGCCAGCCAGGCCAGCCGCCGCTGAGGTCGCGGCTCCGGTGATGCACACCGCTTTGGATGGCAGGCTGAACGCCTTTGCCGCGCTACTACGCGATTCGGTGGCGCGCCAGGACGCCCAGCTCGCCGGCCGCTGCGAGGATCTCGACGAGCGCTTCCAGGCAGGAGTCGCTCGCTGCCGCGAGCACCAGCGTCTGCTCTCGGAGGCCGTGCGGCTCAACGAGCACGAGGCGGCGCGGGAGCTCAAGAGACTGCAGAGCGCAGCGCTCGAGGAGCTGGACGCGGTCGTACGGCACGTGCGCACGGGCGAACCAGAGCCATTGCTGCAGCCTCCGGCAATCCCGCATGCCGGCGGGAAGGGCAAGCCCGCGGCTGAGGGTGTCCGGGGCGGTCGCGGCGGCGGCAAACTGGATGCCAGGCAGGGCGGAAGGGCGGCGCCGGCGCCGGCAACTGCAGGTCGCGGGCGAGGCGGCAAGGCAGCGGCGTCGGCGCCCGCGGATCCTCCTGCCGCCGCGTCCCAAGGTGTGCTCGACGCCATCGCTCGCGTGCGGCGCAAGGCCGATGAGCGAGCGCAGGCGGCGACGTTGATCGCGGCGGCGGCGCGCGGCTGGCGAGCCCGGCAAGCCGTGCACCGAGTGCTGGCGGCGCGGCGGCGGGCGTGCGTCCTCATCTCTACCGTGGCACGGGGCCGCCTCGCCCGTCAGCTGGTAGACCGCCGTCGCCGGTCGGCAGCAGCGGCGGCGGCGGTGCTCATCACCTTCCTTCGGGCGACGGCGACGATGGCGAAGGGCTTGGCACGCCTAAAAGGCGCGGCGCACAAGGTGGGCGTGAGCGCCGTCACCATCCAGTCGGCGCACCGACGAGCCGTCGCGGTGCAGCTTGTCGACATCCGGCGAAGGGCGCGTGGCGTGCTGGTCCGATGGGCGGTGCGGCGTCGGAAGCGCACGCTGGCGACCTTGGCGCGTGCGCAGCGGATCGAGGCGCGATTTGCCGCCGATATCATCCGTCGCTTCTTCGAGAGCTTGGGCGAGATGGCCTTCATCCGCGCTCAGTTCAGCCGCATCGGCTGGCGCCTCGCGTACGCTACGAGCTACATTCAAGCGCGCTACCGCTCGTACCGCCAGCGGCAGGCGTTCAAGAGACGGCTTGCTGAGGAGCGGTCGCGCGTGCATGCGGCCGACACCTTGCGCGTGTCGCTGCGCGAGCTGCGCGAGCAGCGGCAGCTCCTCCGAATGCTCGTCTTGCGAGCGCGAGGGTACCGGGCAGCGGCTGTGGCGCTCCAGGCTGGTGCGCGCGGCATGGCGGGGCGGCGGCGGGCGCGTGCGCGCCGGGCGGCGCAAGCAGAGGCGCACCGTCGCACGCAGGAGGCAGCCATCGAGCTATACGCCGAGATCAGCGCCGAGATCATCGCCGAGATCGCCGCGGCGGTTTGGGACGCGCATGAGCGTCAAGGGCGCGCGGCCGTTGTGCTCCAAGCCGAGGGACGCGCCATGCTGGTGCGCCGGCGGATGGCGGCCGCGGCGGCCGCGGCAGTGACCGCGCCAGCCGTGGACGTCACCTTCCGGCTCCTGAGCGCTCCGATTGCTCGCAACGCTGCCGAGTTTGCCGTGCACCTCTCCCGCCTCCTTGCCGCACAATCGGTGCCGCCGGTGCGCTTGCGTCCGGCGCGGCTGCGTATCCGGCCGGCGGCCGTGAGTGTTGCTGCGACCACGCGTGGCGCCCGCGGCGGCGGCGGCGGCGGCGGCGGCGGCAGCGGCGGTAGGAGCATGGACGTAACGGTCGCCGACGGTGGCGGGGACGGTGGCGGGGACGGGATCGGCGAGGCGACGACTGTGGCCGATGCCATCGCGTTGATCGCACGCGTGCTGCCCGGCACGGCGCCCTCCGAGGTGAGCGCCGTGGACGCTGCGGCTGCGCTGCTCCGGCTCTCACCAGTCGAGATGGGCCTCTATCTGGGCGCGACGCTCCTCGCACCGCCTACCGCATCGATGATCGTGCCGACGGCTGCGCCCGAGACGGCGCGTGGCGTGGCGCGCGGCGTGGCCGCGATTTGGGACGCGCACCATGCAGCTGGCAGCGCGACGACGGACGAGGCGGCAGCACTGCGACGCGGCGACGTGAGCGTACCCACGGCTCCGATGGTCGCCGCCGAGCGCGTGCTCGCCTTTGGTGACGTGGCCAAGGCCGATTCGGAGGCACGACGCGCCCACGCGGCGCATACGCTCCTTCGGTACGTGCGCCGGCTCGAGAGCGCGCTACCATCCGAGGAGGGGCTCGGCGAGGACGAGGGCGACGAGGACGAGGATGAGGTTGATGGGACGATGATGAGGTTGATGGAAGGTGCCTCTCACAGCACGGCGCCAGTCGGGACGGCCGCGGTGGCCGCGCGGCGGCGGCGGCAGCGGCGGCAACGTCGTCAGGCGGCATGGAGCGAAGAGGAGGGGGCCATCACGAGCGCCGCGCTCCTCTCCTCCCTCTCCGTGCTCCTCCCCCTCACCCGCGAAGCCCTCCATGGCCTACGTTACTCTTCCAACGCCAGCCCCTCCTCCTCTCGGAGCCCCCGAACCGAGAGCGGATCAGATGCGCTGCCGTGGCCGCCGTATACGCTCGCCGGCGCCGAGGTGGCGCCTATACGAGGCTTCCTCTCTCTGCAGCGACCGTCTTCGTTTGAGGTGCGACAGAGCGCGCCGTCGCGCGCGGGCCGGCAGCTCCGTTGGATCTCGAGCCGCCTCGAGATTCGTGCGCCACCCGCCGCGCCTGCGACCGTTGAGCTTGATCGTATTCTCGAGGAGGGCGCGAGGGGCGCGGTGGCCAACTACGCGACGCTCGCGCAGCCGATGGTGCGAGCGGCGCTGCGGGGCGTGAGCGGCCACTTGATCGTCCTCGGCGACAGCACGGCGAGCGG
>JWZX01001749.1:0-16439 GCA_001275005.1 Chrysochromulina tobinii | reverse complement strand
CCGAAGCCGACCGCTCCCCGCGGCCGACTCAGAAGAGGCCGCCCCCAGCAAACCCGACCCTGCCTCCGCCCGCTCCCAGAGCGCCTCCAGGCGTCTTTTTACCGGTACATGGACACGGACGATCTGGCGCGTCTTTTGACTTTTCCAAGTTTTGCGCCAACTTTTGCGCCGCGCCGACGCCGCGTCTGTACGGGTAGCGCCCCGTGGCATATCGGATCGCGACAAAATTCATTTCGCAGTCATACTTATGGCTACCGCGGATACTACCATTCCACGGCCCAAGGTTGGTGTCGGCGTCTTCGTTCGGAGCCCTACGCACCCAGGGTGCATCCTCTTAGGTGAGCGAAGGAATATTTATGGCAGCGGCACTCATGCACTGCCGGGTGGCCACCTTGAAGGCGGCGAGTCATGGGCAGACTGCGCGGCACGTGAAGTGCTCGAGGAAACGGGACTGGTCGTGACAAAGGTGCGGCATGGCACCGTGATCAACGCTGTTGACGCCGCCACAAAATATCACTACGTCACCATTTTCATGATGGCTGACGTATGTCCGGGTGCGGAGCCAGAGAATTGCGAGCCCGACAAGTGCGCAGGCTGGGCGTGGCACCCATGGCATCTGCCACTGCCGGAGCCCGTGTTCCGCACACTCGAACTTTGCATCGCCACTGGCTTCGATCCGCTCGTTGACGATGACGCTGGCCGTCTGCTGCACCCACCCGACGACGTCATGCCGGCATATTGCTGCTGCATAATGCATCGAGCGGGCCAGCTATTCCTCGAGCAGCGTCCCAAGGATGCCACGGTCGCGGCCGGCCAGCTCACCTGCTTCGGCGGCAAGCGCGAGGGCTCCGAAGCGCCGATAGCATGCATTAAGCGTGAGCTCGCGGAGGAGCTCGGACCTAATTGGGCTCCTAATTGGGCTCCTAATTGGGCTCCTAACGGGGCAGCACCGGTGGACGGAGCGACGGAGCCCGAGGAGGCGACGCGGTCAGCATCCTTCGAGAGCACGAGCAGCGTGAGCACTGTGAGCACTGTCGATGTCAGCAGGGGCGACGAGGCGGCCGGTGGCACCGCGGTCGCTGGGGCTGCAGCCGAGACTCGCTCGCAAAAGCGGCAACGTACCTTGGGTGCAAGTCGCCACCTCACACTGCATCGCGCTGTCGACCTCTACGTGGATGGCGCGCTCATCGCCTGGTTCTTCGAGGCCGAGGCGCCGGCCCGTGACGCGGTCCTGACCTTCGAGACTGGTCGAGCGGGCGTCTGGCTCGATGGCAGGCAGTTCGACGCCCAAACCGAGCCCACGGCGGCTGGGCCCCTCGGCGACGTCTCTCCTTGGCACCTGTGCGTATTGCGGGCGTGGCGGCGTGGTGAGCGACGCGCAGACTACACCACGCCCAAGTAGCGTGCGAGCCGCTGGCAGCCGAGCACAGTATAAGGTACCGTGCATAGGTGTACCGTGCAGCGTGCGCCGACTGTGATGAGTGATCCGTGTGCGGCACTGTGGCTCCGCTGTGAGGCGACGAGGGCGGCGGCGCGCGATGCCAGGTCGCGCCGCGCGCGATGGGTGCGTCGCTTCGACGGTCGGCGCCACGAGGGGCGCGAGCGCAGTTGCCATGGCAGTCCAAACTGCTTGCGTCTTTGCTTGCGTACTTATTTGCCTTCTTGCTTGCATGCTTGCTTGCTACGGTGACGAACGTAAAACGCTAAAACCATTGACACATCGACGCCACATCTCTCGCCCAACGATTTCGTTCACGGCCAGGGTGTCACAATACACGGAAAAGATCTGAATATTATGTATTAATACGGTTCGTATTATTGGCCGATATAATATAATACAGCGGACCGTTCACGTTCACGGCGCCGCGTCGTGCCGAGCCGCCGCGAAGCAGGATGCACGAAGGGACCTACTTTGTAAGGCGAACCTCAAGCGCTCCCGTGCTGAACCCCGTGACAAGATCACGGCCACAGGTCGGCCAAATGTCGCGAGGCCCCCTCCATGCATCTTCGTCGAGCACCTCGGCCACTTCGTCGCTCTCGCTGCCCATAGATGTATGGATCACGATCGTACACTGGTTGCGCCCGGTCGACATCATCTCCCTTCGCAGCACGTGCACCGAGCTTCTTGGCCTGCCCATCGATTGGGAGGCCATTCTCTTCCGCACTGCCCATCACGCCGTGCACGCGATCACCGTCCCGAGGGCATTGAAGCAGGAGATGCTGCACATTGACCGCCGCTTGATCCTAGAGGTCGCACAGCGCGCCATCAGCCTGGGTGGCGCAGTGCCTGCGACCTCGCCCCATGCCACTTTCTTCCTTGCTATCCTGAAGGTGCCTGAAGCGGCCGTCGCGCTCGTGGCTCGCGAGGCGCCCGGGCTCTGCCTGGTGTGCATCGATGACTGCGCCTATGACACAAGTGACTATGTCACCCATCATCCCGGCGGCGAGCACCTCATGCGTTCGCATCACGGCAAGGATGCGAGTTATGTTTTCGATGCGTTCGCTCATTCACTACGGGCGCACGACCTCATGCGGAGGCACATGCTGCGCTTCTGCGCGACGACCTTCGTCGGGCGTGCAGGCGCGCCGTACTTTGCGCGCGAGGCCGCGCCACAAGTTTGGTCTTTCTCGCGCGACACGGCCGACGTCGTCTCGCACCTGTCTCCTTCCTTGTATGAGGGCCTGAGGGCGCTCTCGAATCCCTTCCTCGAGGCTGCCACCGCGGGCGCGGCTATGGGTGATGCGTGTCGCGGCGGCAAGCTATCGATGACCCAGCTGTGCGCACTGACGGCCACGGCAGTGGCCGCACTGGGCTTGCACCGGTATGCGAGCTGTGCGCACTGACGAGCCATCAGATCAGTTCGTGTTTTCAGCTGAGGCGACCGCGGCGGCCCGGAGGACGCGGGGTGACGACTCGAATGATAAAGATCGTGTATAGAAAGGAGCCGCTTGCGGGCGTTATTCGAATGATCATTTGATCATGGAGTCACGGAGAGTCAGGACGAGTCAGACGGACTGAGCTCTGAGGAGTGCGTGGTGTTCTCGGACTCTCTCGTAAATCTTATAAAACGTTCATGTATAATGTTGAATCGCCTCCGTGGAATGTGCGCGACTTTCCTTGTATACCTTTGATGCTAGGTACGCTTGCGATGAACATGGCGATGAAGTTCGCGACGCGACGCGAGTTAGTGATCTTCAGGAGATGAGGAGCAAGGTCAGCTTAGAAAGTTTGGTTTCTTTAGAAAGGAGCTGAGACAATGAGCTGAGACCGGTCCTGAGTGATGTTTCGCGCGTCAATTTCAGAATCCATAGCCGCTTGCCGCATGCCGATTGAAAAACGGTTGAAAAGGATACATGTGGTGTGAGTGAGTCTGACCTCTGACCCTGACCTCCCTTGCTGACCTCTGACGTACCCGGTACTCTGACGGTTGATTATCAATGTCATTGTGAGAGGGGTAATTGAGACACAGATACACCCGTGGAACAATACATATACGGGGTACCGGTCGAGATACTCACTAAGGATGCAGCACACACATGCTCGTGGCCGAGAAAAGCCGCCGTTGCGGGCACCTGTGGGGAACTTTTCCTTCGTTCTTCCTTCCCACCATCCTAGCTTCCTAGTCTCGAAGGGGGCTGTATCGAAGGGGGCTGTATCGATATGGGCTGCGGGGCATCAACACCAGGCGCTGAAGTCGGCCAGATTACCTGCGCCAACGGCACCTTGATGAAGGGTACGCGCTGCCAGACCCAATGGGAGAGGCAAGAGGGAGGCAACGACCTATGGTTCTGTGGCACGGTTCAGGCGGTTTACGATTCGGGCCAAGCGTGCATCAGATATGACGATGGCGACACGTGGACAGGCGAGGCCAGGTACATATGGCTCCTTCCGTCAAACCATCCGGGCGCGCATAATCATTTTACGGCGGGCTCTCTAACACAGGCTGGACCTTATCCGCAAATGGCGCAGCCGTTGATGCAGCCCGTCGTGATGGCGCAGCCACTGATGCAACCCATGGCAACGGCGGTTGCGGTGCCAGTGAATGATTACGGCCAGCCGATCGCCATCGGCAAACCTGTGGGCCAAAAACAGGTTTAAACGTGGCCGAGGAAAAGCTCGGTGAGGCGGTCTAAGGTGAGGCGATTCTGGAGAGGTACAAGTACAAGCCCGTCTGTACTTTGCGTGCCCGTCTGTCTGTGAAACTGTGTGAATGAGAATGTGGGATAGTGTCTAGCGTAGGCTGGTAGGCTAGACGCTAGTCTGGGCATTCAGCCAAAAAATAGACACTATTACAAGATTGGAGCAGCGGCCCAGCAGGGAATAACATTTGACTCGTGTAATCCCGTTTTTCCTCACGAACAGCCAGTTCTTCACACTTCGTGCTCTCTGCGCTCTTGGTAACGTCGACAGTACGTCGACTGAGCTTCGGCGTCGTTTTGAAATTAGTTTACGAAGTTTAGCTCCTCGTGCGTGTGGTGCGTGCGATGTCGTCCATGGAGCCTCCCGCGGCAGCCCTCGGCGTCATCGAGCAGCTCTCCAAGCGGCTGCGCACCTTCGAAGACATTTCTCTCAACCAGCTGCTGCTTGCCGCAAATGCTGGCCAATTGGCGCCAGCCGTCGCTCCAGTATCTTCAGAGACGGGCGCGCCCGCGATGGCAACTGCTGCGCCCCGCTCTGAGCCCGCATCCAGTCTCAGCACATCGAGCGGCGGCAGCATCAGCTCGCTTGCCCCAACTTCGCTCGGAGCGGCGTCGGCCTCCGGTGGCACACACGAGGGAAGTAGGGGCAGCGGCAGTGCTGGAGCTTGCAGCAGCAGCGTCAGCAGCGTAAGCAGCGGCGGCAGCGGCGGCTGCGGCGGCTGCGGCGGCAGCGGCGGTAGCGGCCCGAGTGGCGGTGCGGTGGCTGCGGTGGTCGAGCAGCTGCAGAGCAATCCGCAGATGGTGGCCGCTCTCACGAGCAATCCGACGATGCTGCAGACGCTGCTGCAGCAGGTGCAGGCTGCGGGTGGAGACCCGAATGCCATCGTGACTGCACTGCACGCAGCGTCGAAGATGATGGCCAACGGGAGCGGCGGCATGGGCGGCGCGATGGGCGGCGCTGCGATGGGGATGGGTGGCGGGTCGATGGGCGGAGGTGGCATGGGCGGAGGTGGCATGGGCGGTCCCATGGGCGGCGGGATGGTCGGCATGGGAGGTGCGATGGCCGGGCCTATGGGCATGGGCGGCGGCATGGGCGGCGGCATGGGCGGCGGCATGGGCGGCGGCATGGGTGGCGGCATGGGCGGCGGCATGGGCGGCGGCATGGGCGGCGGCATGGGCGGCGGCATGGGCATGGGGATGGGCGGAGGGATGGGCATGGCCATGGGCGGCGGCATGGGCGGCGGCATGGGCGGCGCTCAGATGGGCGTTCAAATGGGCGGCGTCGGCCTGGTGGGCGGCGTCGAGCCGCTCTCTCGCTCCGTCTTCGTGCGTAAGCTGAGCCCCGCGTGCCGACCCGAGGATCTAATGAACGAGGTGGGACAGTATGGCCCCATCGAGTCCTTCCGCATCGACGCAGAGCGCCACGAAGCGTCCATCAACTTCGTCGATGGCCAGTCCGCAGCCGCGCTCCTCGACGAGAAGCCGACGATCGTCTTCGCGGGCCAGTCGGCGCCCGCGGAGCTCACATGGGGCAAGAAGAAGCCGATGCCACCCGAGATCGCGATGGCGATTGCAAACGGAGCCACCCGAAACCTCTACGTGTCAGGCCTGCCCGAGAGCGGCACACTCACCAACGAGCGGCTCGCGGAGGTGTTCAGTGCCTTCGGGGAGATCGAGTCTGTACGGGTCATGCGCGTGCAGCCGAATGCGTACGTCAACTTCACGTCCATCGAGGCGGCCGTCAAGGCGCGCGAGGGGCTCCGTGGGCTCAAGAGTATCCGAGTCTTCTCCGACGTCGACCCGAACTTGGACCCCGAGAAGGACCTCACAGTGACCTTCACCACTGCGCAGCAAACGTCCCGCGCCGCCATCGGAAAGGGTGCTGCGCGTGGCGTCAGCACCGGCGGGCGCGGCGCCGGCGCGGCCGTCGGCCTGGGCGTCGCCGGCGCGCTCATGGGTACGGGTTCGACGGTGGGCACAGGAACGATGATAGCTGGTCGCGGCGGAGGCGTGGTCGGTGGTGGTGGGGTCGGCGGTGGTGGGGTCGTCGGTGGCTCGCACCCCAACGGGCCACTGCCGTCCCGGCCGTCCCGCTCCATCTATGTGGGCAACCTGCCGCACGGCATCGACATCGCGTCCGTCGCGGAGCTCGCCCTGCCCTTCGGCCCCCTCGAAGCCGTCAAATTCTTCCAGACGTACGCCTTCCTCAACTTCATCGAGGATGCTCACTCGGAGGCCTTCTGGAAGGCTGGCCAGGGCAACGGCGCGCCCGGCACTGGCACGTACCTGCGTGGCCGGCCGCTCATGTGCAACTGGGGGAAGTTTTACCCTGCCGACGCCAACCTGCACCGGCAGGTGCGCGAAAAGGGGGCCACGCGTCACCTCAAGGTCGGCCCGACGAATCCCCAGACGACCCAGGTGCAGGTGGCTGAGATCGTGCAGTCCTATGGAGAGCTCGAGTCGGTCTACCTCTTCCCAGATCGCGGGTACGCTGTCGTGACCATGCTGAACGTCGCGAACTCCATCACAACGCAGGAGAGTCTCGATGGGAAGGAGATGGGCACGTTCCAGCTCTCAGTCAAGTTTTCGCCGCCCGCGCAGGTGCTCCAGAAGCAGATCATGCAAGAGCAGGCGCAGCAGCCGCAACCGCAGCAGATGCTGCAACAGATGCAGATGCAGCAGCCGCAGATGCAGCAGATGCAAGTGCAGCAGCAGCAGTTTCAGCAACATCCGCATCTGATACCTCCGCCACCGCCACCCCCGCGTATGGGCCAATGAATCCATTTCAAGACAAGGAGAGAGAGGATGTAAAGGTACTTTTTCCTCGCAGCATCATATTGCCAGGTACCACGTTCACAAGAGTGTGTCACAGCATAACTCGCCTTCCTGCGTGCCCCCTAAGAGTTCACACAAAGTGAGTTCACAGCGCTGCATGTCCAGAGAGTGGACACCCACGACCCGCGCACCGTGGCGTTTGTTACGACGTGATGAGAGTCACAGGCGGGACGCATGGACCAGCCCGTGCTGCAATTGTATGGTTATCTGTGACTGCCCGAATGACTGCCCGTATGTGCGCCGGCCAATCAAACAACAGCGTCGTCTCCGAAGGATCCATCATACTTGGCGTTCCAGATGAACGGTGGCTGTACGGCAACGAGGACATTCTACTTGGCACTGCGGAGGAATCAATCATACCTGGCATTCCAGATGATCGGTGGCTGTACGGCGACGAGGACGTTCTTCTTGGTACTGCGGATCCTGGGGACGACGTATTGGATGAGGACGACGAGATCATCGGAGAGGCAGTGGACTGGCCTTTCGGGCCGCCAGACCTCCGTACAGAGATTCGGATCAAACAGCTGCGAGGCGAATTCCCAGAAACAACCATCATATCACTCAAGGAGCAGCAACAACGGCGCGAGGCGGAAGAGGCCGCAACGCTCTCCGAGGCGGAGGAGCTCCTGCGCACGGTAGGACTGAAGGCCAAGGCGGTCAAGCGACTGCTGCGTGCCCATCCGCGAATTGCGAAGCTGCCCACGGAGCAGTTGCGTGAGCATCTTGCGTACATTCGGGAGGTCTTCCCACGTGGCGACGCGGCAGCTAGCGTCGTGACCGGCGCACAGTCGCTTCTGGGGCACGCACAGCTACAAGAGACTCTGCCTTTGAAGCTCGCGACCATCGAGCGTGAGACCGGCCTCGATGCCACGCAGGTGGCGCTGCTCGCCCCATCGCTGCTAAACCTCAACGAGGGTTCCATGCACGCGCGGTGCGAGCGTCTGCAAGAGAGCTTGCACGAGCTGCAGCTCGATGCGGACGGGCTCCGTAGCCTGCTCCGCCGTGCGCCCCGGCTCCTCCATTACAAGCCGGAGAGCGTGCGCGCGAGCTTCGACGAACTCTGTCGCCAGTTGCCTGCGGACGCTGACGCAGCTGACGTCGCCCGGCGTCAGCCGACGCTCCTGGGCGGTAACCTTGAGATCTTGTGCCCGAAGCTCGATCTGCTGCGCGAGCTCTGCTCCGACGCCGAATGGGCAGATCTCGTGCGATCGAGCTCCTTCGCGCGCGCTCTGACGGCCTCGACAGCGGTCATCGAGCGGCTGCGCACATTACCGGCGCGCCCCGATGGCAGCCCTCGCGCAATCATCACCACGCTGCTGATGACCAAAGGGCGATGGGAAGCCGTAACTGGATTGAGCCAGGGTGCTGGTGCCAATGGCGAGTTGCGCAAGCGAGGCAAGGCCAAGGGCCCGCGCAGCGCCATGCGGCAGCGCAGCGCGCGCAGGGGGCCCCTGGGGCAGCCGAACGCTGGGACTGTGGGACAGGTGAAAGAAGATAGTGGCAAACGCGCTGGTAGCGGACCTACGTAAAAGATGCATGATTTAGAGTAGTCCGATACATGCAGAGACACGAATGGCCCGTTGAAAACGATGTTTCGCGCCGCGATGAGCGCCGCAAGTTTCGTGTTTTCCGTTGTTTCTCGGGAGGAAGTTTTTGACGCGGGGGTCGCTGGGAGAGAAGTTGCTCAGAGTGTTCAGTGCGTTCCCTCTGGAGACAAGCACGCGCGCGGAGGCGGGCTCGTGGTACGCAGCGCTTTCATCAGCATGGGTGCAGGCTCGAGTGTCTCGCTGAAAAAGGCGCGAGAGTCGGAAGAATTTGCGGAGAAGGTCTTCAAGGACTTTGATACAAACGGGGATGGCACGCTCTCTGTGATTGAGCTTTATGATGCGGCCGTCAAATATGGCGAGGCGATCGACGGCGAGTGGTCCCTCGATCGAATCAAGGAAGCGCTCGACAGGTTCGATGCTAACGGGGACAAAAAACTCGACCTCCAAGAGTTCAAGATGGCGCTCAGCCAGCTTGAGGATAAGAAGCGAAGTAAGTTCAAGAAGGCCGGTGCGGCTGTACTGGACAAAGCGGGCACCAAGGGCAACACGAAGCTCAAGAAGGCTTTGAAGCGTTCGTTCACTTGGAAGAAGGACGTGGCGTCGGTTGCAGACGCGGCCATGGATGCAGCCGAGGAGGCAGAAGAGGTGGCGGAGGCGGCCTTGATCGCGGCGGCCGCTGGCACCGTCGACGACCCCGAGCTCACGCCGGAGCAGCGGCTCGAGAAGCAGCGCGAGGCCTTCTGGACGCGGCAGGATGGGTACACGTGCTGGCAGGTGCCCTTTGCGCTCAATCGGAGCAAGATGCCCTGGCTGAAGGACGGCGAGACGGGCCTAGCCGTCGCGATGAAGCGCTGCCGCGAAATGGGCAAGACGCCGCTGCTCGTGGACACTTCGTACGAGCAGGTCGTAATCAACTGGCTCGATGGGCTCGGGGAGGCCGTTTTGACGCTCGACGCACACCAGATGTTCCTCGATGAGCGCGCGGCAACGCGCTCGCACAAAGATGTGATGCGTGACTCGCGGCTGATGTTGATCAAGGCGATGCGCGAGGGCTTGACCTTGCACATCCGGATGAACAACAAGGTGACCGAGTTCACGGGCGGCTTGTACTGCGACGAAGAGTCCTTCCCGCTGTCCGTCTTCGATCAGCGTGTCATAGACGACTTGCTCAAAAGCTTCTCGACGAGCACGCCCATCCCGCCAGGCCTCGACAAGGCGACGTGGCTCGGGCTGTGGCAAAAGAAAGAGGTCCACCCGTTCGCCAAGATTCTGCGAGAGCCAGACCTGACGATCGATGGGGGCTTCTTCGCGGCCCCGGGCTTCAACGTCGTCGTGACCACTACGTTCAAGGTGGATGAGTATATGAGTATGCTGCGCAACGCGTTGCCCATAAACCGGCTGCAAGGCATCAACCCGCTCCCCTCTCCTGTCTAGGCTATGGGGGCGGTGGGGGCCACGCTCCCTCGTGCTACGCATGGAAGCTATATGCGCGGTTGGCGCGTCCTGCGCTGTGCTCATCCCCCTTATCAACAGTGTAATGCATTGACGGAAGACACGCACTATCTGTATACCGTATAGGCGGTACACATCCTCACATGGGTGTACAGCATGCGTACCGCGTGTTGCATGGTTGCACGGTTCGGTTCTGGTGTGCTACCGTACAGTACACGTGTCCCCGCATCTGTGAACACAAGGGCGTGACCATCGCACCATGCGGATGTGCCAACCGATGAGATGTAGTATTCAAGTATTGAAAGTTTGAAACACGTGACGCCGCGTCCCGGCGCCGGCCGTGCACAACCGAACCGTAATGCATCACGTTGCACAATATCGACTTATACCGGCCGACGGCGACGCGCCGCCGCCGGGGTACGGGGTGGGTGCGCCAAGTTCTCGTCATCCGCGCACCCGATGACCCGACTCAGTTCGTCGCCTTTCGGTTTCCCGCCCCGCCGCGTCTCAATGCAACTCAATGCCCCGCCTTGCCCCGCCGTGTGGAGCGTGGCAGCGTCGAGCGTGCGTGCCGTCGCCGGTTCTGGCAGCGAGGTGCCCGGTCGAGACGTGGCACGCAGGGCTGGGCCTGGGGGCTACCCGCCCCGAGACGATCAGACTTTTTTTTATCCCTAATCCCAGACGCCAGTGAGGCCAGAGTGAGCAGGTGCCACCACCACCAGCGAACACCAGCGGCCAGCGGCAGCGCAGCGCCAAACTGTTGATATTTCCCCCCGACGGATGGAGACTGTGCACATGATGCTTGATGGCCAGATGGCGTCCGACTTAGCAGTCTCACGCAGTACCCAGTACGGGAGATCGGGAGTTATGCTCCTTGTTATGCTCTCGAGCTGACAGCTGTGTCCAAATCCCTTCAATGTGTTCATGGGAGATCAGGTTTCGGCCCATGCACAGCATACATGCACAGCATGAGCGGACTACCTAACGTTTATATGCTGTCGTCGCGCGTGCCTGATGAAGCCGACCCCGTTTTGGGAGCGCAGCGCGCCTTTTTCGAGCAGTTTGCCACATCACGCTGGGAAGAACATCTGTTACTATCGCAGCTTCGTCGTGCTCGCGGACACAACACTCGGCTCGTGAGTGCGCGGCGTCGACCATGCATCAGGTGAGCTGCGCGTGCCACCTCCACCCATCGACTCTGCACACGACGATACCTACCAGACTCTGCAGCTGACAGTGCTTGTGCTCCTTCGGCAGATCTGCCGCAAGCGGCAAGGCATCGAGTGGATGCCCGTCAGAGCCCACCCGTCAGAGCCCAAGGGCCTCCTGGCCAACTCAGCGCACCTCTCCAATGTGGAGTCGAAGCCCAATTTCCATACGCAGGCGCCGACGGAGCTCACGCTCGCCTATGGCCGTGGCGCAGCTCCCAAACTCGTGCGCTGCATCCAGAATGCGGGCTCGAGCGCTGTTGGCTCAGATGAGTCAGTGCTGCGGTTTAAGGCGATTGAGCAATCGCTCGAGCTGATGATCGGCGCCGCCAATCTAGCATGCCTGGTGAGCGCCGGCATTGTACCCGCGCTCAATCTTGCCGCCTCCAAGGATCTCGACGAGAAAATCCGCGCGCTCGCGCACGTGGCGCTTGCGCGGCTTGCGTGCGATCGCAGTGCGCGCGAGTCTATGCTTGCAAGCGGCACGTGCGAGACGCTGCTGGCGACGGCGGTGGACCCGGCGGCGAGCGTGCGCAGCGCCTGCCTAGGTGTGGTGACGCAGCTCGGCACCTATGACGATGGCAGAAAGGCGCTCATAGCTGTGCACTTTGTCGAGCTGCTGCTCGCGCTCTGCCGCGAGCGGCATGATGGCGGCCCGCAAACCCCCGAGGTCCAGGCTGCGGCGCTCACGGGGCTGAACCGCCTCTGCAAGACGGACGACGGGCAAGCCGAGGCGATCAGGATGAGCGCAGTGCCCACGGCGCTCATGACGATCGCGAGTGAGCACCCTGAGGTCAGGTGCCAGTCCGCCTGGTGCCTCGCGCTCACGACATACGAGCAGACCGAGAAAGCGGTTGCGCTCGAGGGAGGCGTGATGCCGAAGCTGGTGAAAATGCTGAGCTCGGACGACGTGGAGGAGGCAGCAATGCGCCAACGGCTGCGCATCGCGGCGGCCGCCTTCCTCATGTCGATGTGCAACGGCGCGCGGATGGAGGAAGACAAACCCCATCCCATGGGGGTGGCCGTGGACGCGGGCGTATGCGTCGCTCTGCTGCCGTTGGTGGACGAGGCAGCATCGCTGCATCGTATGGGCGAGATGACGCCCGAGGCTTCGGACCTGGCCGTGTACGCGACCAAGTGCATCGCCGCCCTCGCGGACTCGCCCAAGGCACGCAAGCAGTTCGCAAAGGCCCTGCCCAATCTGCGCGAACTCACCACCTCGACCGAGCTTGCTCTGGGCAAGCACGCACAGATCGCCATCGAGCGCATCACGTGGACGCCCTGAGCGCCAGCCGTGAGCAATGGCGCACTTTCGCTCACGAAACAGTGGTACCGAGGGCAGAGTATCGAGGTCAAGGTAGCTGGCGAGCGTGGCGACCGCGACTTAATTCGTTCCCACTCGACGTAGTAAATCCTTGTTCTGTCTGTCTCTGTGCCACTGTGGTCTATGTGAGTGTGGTTGTGCGCGCGCGGCGCGCAACATGAGCCAAAAACCGCGCAGGCTGTGCGTGTGTGCCTGTGCTCCGGGTGACTGTGTAGCGCGAGTGGAACCACGTGCGTTTCCGTATTCCGAACGCGACGCGAACCTCCCACCGGCCCGCTCCCGCCCTGCGCGCGGCCAGGCCCGTGGACGGACGGCTAGACGCCGTACGGACGGGCGGCCGACCGCGACGCATGCCGCGCGGGCAACGACCATCAACCGGTGCGACATCGTGTGCGCGTCATTGGATCAGATTTCACTGTGCCGATTCACTCTCGCTCGTAGGTCATGATGTGCAGTGATTATAGATTTTCATCAGTGGATTCTACTGTCACCTCGCATCCTCACCAGCAGGAATTTTGTCGGAGTTCACCTGCAGATTTGGCCCAGCTTTCGCCTTACTCTTGGCAGGCCCGGGCGAGGACCGCCTTGGGGTAGAGCCTCGAGGAGACGCTGCTCGTGGCGACGATTTGCCGCGTGGCGACTCACCGCGAGCACTCTTGCGCGCAGATGCCTTGCCGCTAGCGCTTGACGCTGGAGACGGAGTCTTAAGGTGGGGAGGCGTAGGCTGGACAGAGGATGATGTCGACGCTGCTGCTGCGGTACCCGCTGCTCCAGCCTTGGCAAACGTAGCCTCTACAGCTGCTGCAAATGCGTCCTGTGCAAGCTCGACAGCTGCAGGTGAGGCGGCTGCACCAACAGCGAGGGCGGCAGCGTTAGCCACCGACGGGTCGAACATGGTCGAAAAAATGTCTGGAACCGGTAGCTTGATTTCCGCCGGTCGCTTGCCGCCTGTGGCTGCGGTGCTGCTGGTCGACGGGGTACAGCTCGCGACAGACTGAGCATCCCCTTCGTCTCCTAACTGACGCTGGCGAAGCGGAACCTGCAGGTCAGCGGCGGCATCGGCCGCAGATGCTCGAGCCGTCGCCGCTTTGAGAGCCATGTCCCTAGCTTGTCGCCGCTCGGCCGCATTCGCCGCGTCGACCTGCTTCTCAGTCCTTTCGACCTCCGCTTCCATGTCGGCCGCCTCGCGCAGTCGTCGCTTCTCGTCGTGTGACAACATGTATCCTTCGGACACTTTCGCAACGAGAGTAGCGATGATTTTGATGTAACCTGTTCCTACTTTGGTCGTAGATCGCGTCAATCTCTTTGCTGAGTCCAGCGCCACTGCTGGGTGCTGCAGCAGAATTTCGGGTATGGGCCGCTGTTGCCCGGGCTGCGAAAGCGCAAACGGCTTCGAGTGCGCCCGGGCCGATAGAGCAAGCGCAACTCGTGACCAATCCTGCTCCTGATTCTTTACGCTGTTTGCGCGCACCCTCGCTGGACTGCCATCCGGCTTGATCGTAGCCAACCCGCGAAGAAGAGGAACTGATTTATAGGCTGAGCCTATCGACCGCAGGCCTTCAGGCAAAGTGAGCAAAGGGACAACATCCATACCCGGAGGAATAAACGGTACGCTAGGCCCATTCGATGATTTCGAAAAGAGAGAGCCGACGATGCTGGCGGACGCAACGGAGGCCAGGTCGTCGGCACGGCTGCCCTCGGTGCGAGGAGGCGCGGAAGCTGCGCGGCTCACCGCCATCATACGAGCATCGTGGCGGGAGACGAGATGAGGGTAGGCAGTCACGATGATGCGCGGCATCTCAGTCGTGCCTGCACCGCCACTGCCGGAGTGCAACTGTGCGCTGTGGCGTGGATGGAAGGAAAGGCGCGTGGGATGGATCGACGGATTGATCGTTGGCGTCGACGGAACCTCGAGAACAAGCTGCATGAAAGAGAGATGCTCGTGCTCGTAGAGACCGATCACGTGAGCACCATCAAAAGGCACGTGAGCCACAGGACCAGCTTCCTCGTGACCGGGAATGACTTGTGCCTTGTGCAAGTACCGCTCCGTCGGCAGCGACGGCGGGAAGGGGAACGACACGCGGCAGTGCTTGACACGAATGAAGAAGTAAATCGTGGCAGGCAGCTGTAGCCGCGGAGAAAGCTGAACTGGGCTTGGAGCGATGCCTGAGATGCGCCCGTTCTGAAAGAAAATGTTCGGAGTCGGGCCAGTTAGGATGATCTGATCAGGCGTCGTCAGCTCCTTGGGTTTGTCCGTTTGATTCTTCTCTTCCGTCTGGAGCTTTTGCTGCTCCAGGGCTTGCAGCTCCAGCAGCACACCTTCCTCTTCCGCTCGCTCTCTCTCGGCCTTCAATCTCGCCTTCTCCTCGCGCAGCTTCTGGGCCATCTCGTCCATCTTCCGCCGCAGCTGCATTACAGCGTCTCTGGCCTCGTCGCGCTTCTTGGTGGCATCGATGCACGCGGCCGACGTCCGCTTCCACAGCGGGTCGTTGATGGCGTACTGCGAGATCACACGGGCGATCCATACCAGTAGAGGCGGCGCGATTTTGGAGACGTACCTCGCATCGTTGAGCGTCAGCTTTGGTACTCCGCCACTGCCGTCCTGCGCCACACCCTCATTGTACGCCTCACGGCGGCGCACTGCGGCTATTGCCTCATCGTTGCGCTCCTTCTTGGAGAGCTTCTTCACTTCCAGGTGTGCTGCCATCGGAAGCGACGGGTCGATTGAATCTAGATCGAGCCTGGACCGCACCTCGTTGACGAGGTCATCGTTGTCGAGCAGCAGGCGGCCATCAAAGTCGGAGATGCGTTCCTTAAAGTTTGCACGTGCAAGCACCTTCTGCGATTCCTCCCAAGATAAAAGCTTCCGCTTCTCGGAGACCATGGTCCCCACGAGCGGCTTGGGAGGCGGCTGTCCCTTGGCGACAGCTTGTGCATTCTTCTTCTTCCGCGCATTTTCCTTTGCTGCCTCAGCAGCACGATGCTCGTGGTCGCCCATGTCGTCACCGGAGGCAAGCGTGCAGACGCAGCGGGCGATGATTTCGACTACAGCTGGCGGGGCAAGCTTCATGGAGCGCAGCTCATCAACGACGACGTTCAGATCCAGGCCTTCGGCCGCGACCCTGGCATTCGCTGCCATTTCTGTGTCGCTGAACTTCTCTATCTTGACGCGTTCTGCCTGTTCGAGCTTCTCCTCGCACTTCTTGAGCACAGCCTCTGCCGCCTGCAGCCGGCTTCTGTTCTTGGACATGCTTGCCGACTGCTTCATGGTGGCCATCCTGGCCGCAGGAGCAGCCAAGTGCGACCTGCGAGCGCGCGCGCTCTCGACCGGGCGCTCGCTGCTTCAACGCGGTCAGCCACCAATTCGAAGCGTCGCAGCGGGCACACGCTCGCGCTCTGCGGTCATACAAGGTTTGCTGCCACACACAAAGACTCAAGGTTGTGTGACATTACAGGGGGGGGAATGTAATTTCAAGCTTCGGACTCTCGGAATCCTAAACCTCTTGGCCTTGGGGGCCTTGGGGCCGGGATTGGAAGTTGGTATCTGAGCCAAGGTATAGGTATAGCGAGGTTGCAAAAGGAGCGCTGGGGGCCGGAAGTGGAATCGGGAATTTCGGAATCCTGGGTTTGCAAGGAGCGCTGGGGGCCGGAAGTGGAATCGGGAATTTTGGTATCCTGGGTTTGCAAGGAGCGCTGGGGGCCGGAAGTGGAATCGGGAATTTCGGAATCCTAGGTTTGCAAGGAGGGCGGCGGGGCACACACTCTCGCAAAGGCCCCAATGCGCGTACAGCTTTACAACACACACACTCAAACTCAGGGTGTTAGACTTAGAGGTAGATCACCCTACATCGAAATCGTGAGAGCCCTCAGTCACGGAAGATCGCGTCGCCAGGAAGGGAGACACCGAAGATCTCCAGAGGGTATTGCTCGAAT
>JWZX01001744.1:0-22928 GCA_001275005.1 Chrysochromulina tobinii | reverse complement strand
CCGCCACCCCCGCCGCCCCCGACACCGCCGCCGGCGCCGGCCCCGCCGCAGCCGCCGCCACCCCCACCGGCGCCGCCGCCGGCAGCACCTGTTGATGCGAGTGCGTCACATCTCTAGCCATGTATTCACATCTCTAGCCATGTATGAAGACCAACGAGCCGCCTGGTGCAGCGCGTGAGTCGAGCCGCCTTGTGCAGCGCGCGGTCCCCACGCGCTGCACGCTCGGGACGACGCGCCACGCGGCAGGTGTTGTGTTCTTGAACGAGCCGCAATCGGGGCAGCGCGCAGTACTCGCGCGCGCGCACGCTACACGCTCCGACGCGCCACGGCAGGTGTTGGTACTGCTGTGGTACTCTGGTACTCCCTTGCTTGTGCTCGGTCTTCGGTTGTGGATATCCGGTACTCTGTGACGGTTCGAGTTGGTTCGAGAAGTAAATATGTGCAAGTCCGCTCGGCCAGGGTCAATGGAACTCAGTCAAGTGTCTGAGTAGCTAGCCTGAAGCCTCTCGAAGGTGTTCCGGAAGCCTACAAGCTAATGCCTTGCCTTGCTTGCCCTTGCCCTTGGAAGGTCAATTTAATGGCTCCGTTAGTTCTCCGTTTAAATTATCCGTTCACAGCTCACAGTTCACACCGCGAGTGCGCGAAGGTGATGGCCGTCAAGGCCTTATCGTGCCTTATCGCCACAACGCTGCTCATCGGGCTGCTGCTCGCGAACGCGTATGGCAGTGGCAGCCAAACGAGCTCTTACGCGGCCACGTCGAGCGACGAGCTGCAGAGACTGCGCTACGCGAACTCCGTGCTGCTGCAAAAGGTCTCTGCCTTTGAGAAGGAGGCAGGCTTGCACAAGAAGTCGCCGCGATGCGTACTGGATGCCGCGGCCTTGCGAGCGGCTCAGGAACGTGCCGTTCCGAAGCCATGTGAGCAGGTCGAGGCAGCGAGCCGCGGCAGCAGCGGCAGCTGCCATTGCAGCAACAGCAGTGGCAGCAGCAGCGGCAGCAGCGGCAGCAGCGGCAGCAGCGGCAGCAGCGGCAGCAGCGGCAGCAGCGGCAGCAGCGGCAGCAGCAGCGGCAGCAGCAGCAGCAGCGCGAGCACGGGCGCCACGCCCACATCGGATCCCAATGCGATCTTGGCCAGCTCGCTGCTCGCGGCCCACAGCAAGTGGGACTGGCGTGCGATCGCTCTGGAGGTACTCCAGCCGTTTGAGCACATCGAGCAACAGCAGCTCGATGCGGCGGTCGAGTCATGTAACGACAACGGCACGATGTACTGCCAGCGGATGCAGGTGAGCACCTCTCAGATGGCCTCTCGGATGGCCTCTCGGATGGCTGCTCTGATGGCCTCTCGGGTGGCCTCTCGAGTGGCCTCTGATGGCCTCGGATGGCCTCTCGGATGGCCTCTCGGATGGCCTCTCGGATGGCCTCTGATGGCCTCTGATGGCCTCAGATGGCCTCTCGGATGGCCTCTCTGAGTGCTCTTGATCGTGGCAGATCTACGACGGCTCACTGTACCTCACAGACTACCGCGCCATCTTCTTCGACCGGCACTACGCCCCCGCGCGCATCATGCCAATCCTCGAGACCCTTCGTCGGCACCCGAACCTGCCTAATATGGATCTGGTCGTCGCGGGAAATGACGAACCTCGCGTGCCCGCGCACCCGGGAGATCGGTGCGAGCTCGCTCCATATTAGGCCACCGTTGCAGCTGTCCTTCCCGCCGTGGCAGTCCCGAACCACTCATGTTCATCGATCGCCGTCGGTGGCCTCCCCCACCAGGTACGCGCCGCCCTCTGTGCTTCGTCAGGTCGTCCCCGCGCATGCAAGTGCTCCTCACGGCGCCCCACCCCGCCCCCCCCTCTCCCCACCAGGTATTCGTGGACGAAGCTGTGCGGCAAGTACAACGGCGGCACGTGGCAGAAGCCACTATTGCCTCCCGCCATCTTCGCCTCAACGGTCCACCGAGCCGCCTTCGACTCACCGTGGCTGCATGCAAGTGCTCACCACGGCGCCCTCTCCTCCTCCCCACAGATCAACCGAGCCGCCTTCGACTTACCTTGGCTCGACTTTGCGTGGTTCTTCCCTCGACGGCCACACAAGCTCCGCACACCGCCTTGGTCCGTGCTGCACGGCGAGCTCGTGGCGGCAGGTACGCTCGAGCTCGCGTGCGAGATCGAGCTCGCGTGCGAGATCGAGCTCGCGATGAGATCGAGATTGTGATGAGATCGAGCTCGCCATGCCCACTGATTGCCTCTCTCATTAGTCTCTGCCTGCCTCTCTCATCAGGCAAGAGCGTCGCATGGGAGGACAAAGTCGAGCTCGCTATGCACACTGGAAACGTCGGCTCACCATTCCGCAAGATCCTCTCACATGTAATTCGCGCTGATGACCTCTGATGACCTCTCGCATGTAATTCGCGCTGATGACCTCTGACGGCCACTGATGACCACTGATGACCTCTCGCATGTAATTCGCGCTGATGACCTCTGATGGCCACTGATGACCACTGATGACCTCTCGCATGTAATTCGCGCTAATGGCCTCTGATGGCCACTGATGGCTACTGATGACGGCTGATGGCCGCAGATGGCCGCGGATGGCCGCGGATGGCCTCTGATGGCCACTGATGGCTCCCCACAGCTCTACGCGTTCTAGTGAGCGTTCTCGTGAACGTTCTCGCAGGTGGCGGGCGATCACCCGGACGAGATCTTGGTGAACGAGCTCTTTATCGGAGATCACGCCAAGATCACCCAGACCTGCCAGTCCCTCGGGCTGCACACGAAGGTGACTGCCACACTCCTTGCCAGTGAGTGTCACGGATTGCCACACGACTCGCCACGACTCGCAACGAATGGTCACCAAGTGCCACTCCCTTGAGGATGGTCACGAATGGTCACCAAGTGCCACTCCCTCGAGGATGCCGCAATCTGAGACTCATTAGTGACCAATTGCCAAATCCATCGGGGATTGATTGTGTATGATTGCCAGACTCATCAGTGACCAATTGCCAAATCCATCGGGGATTGATTGTGTATGATTGCCAGATTCATCAGTGACCAATTGCCAAATCCATCGGGGGTGCCGTACACGCGCAGGGCGGCTTCCAGCAGCACAAGTGCTTCATGCCTTTCCGGGACCAGTGCGGGTATAAGTATCTGCTCAACTCGGCGTCCATCGGGTACGCCACCTGTGTGCAACTGATTGCCACTGATTACTACTGATTGCCACTGATTGCAACTGACTGCAACTGATTGCAACCGACTGCAACTGATTGCAACTGATTGCAACTAATTGCATCTCGGTGTCCATCGGGTGAGCGCCAGCACGCTCGCCAGCTGCATGCAAGTGCTCACCACGGCGCCCTCTCCTCCCCACAGGTACGCCAACAAGTTCAAGAGCCTCCTCCTATGCGGTTCTGTGGTCCTCTATATACGCGAGGGGATGCGCCATAAGGCGCGTCTGATGGCCTCTGATGACCTCTGATGGCCTCTGATTGCCTCTAATTGCCCTGGATGGCCTCTGATTGTGTATGATTACCACCGACCGCAACGTGCACGTTGGGTTTCGTCATCGGAGTTTTATGAGTATGGCCTGTTCTGAATGCCTCTGATTGCAACTGATTGCAACTGATTGCGACTGAGGTTTCGTCACAGGAGTTCTATGAGTATGGCCTGATCTCAGGCGTGCACTATGTGTCGGTCGACACCGCCCAGGTACTGAAATCTAACTGAAATCCGCACTGGTCCCTCTGATTGCCACGGATTGCCTCTGATTGCCACGGATTGCCACCGAGTGCACTATGTGTCGGTCGACACCGCTCAGGACGTGCCTGCGATGGTGCGATGGCTGCGCGCGAACGACGAGTACGCGCGCGCCGTCGCGGCAGCTGGGCAGGCCCGCATGGCGTCGCTCGACGTGGGCGCCGTGACCGACTTTATGGCAGAGATGCTCTCGCAGTACTCGCGCCGCTTGATATTTCCTATTAAGGGACCGCAGCCGGGCGCGGTGCGCATCGAGTGTGAAGACGACCTATGGCGCCACTATTCTCTTTCAAAGAGCTGGATGATGATGTACCTCATGCATGACAACAAGACGTATGTGCACCCTCGCCTCGATTGCCCTTGATTGCCTTGAGTGCCCTCGATTGCCCTTGATTGCCCTGGACTGCATGCAAGACAGCGAGAAGTGCGTGCACCCTCCCAAGCCCGGCGAGCGCCTCTGAGTGCCGTTGATGGCCACTGATTGCATCCCTCATCAGGTGCGTGCACCCTCCCAAGCCCGGCGAGCGCCTCTGAGTGCCGTTGATGGCCACTGATTGCATCCCTCATCAGGTGCGTGCACCCTCCCAAGCCCGGCGAGCGCCTCGGGCCGCCTGGCTGGGGCGGTTCGTATCTCGGCTCCAAGCCCCGCTGCTACGCGTCCCATGACCTCGGGCCCCGAGCGCAGCCAGATGCATGCAATTACGACAAGCCGTACAGTGCCTCGGAGAGCTTCGAGCCGTATGGCAAGTGGCCCAAGCCACACCCACTTGATCAGCAGCGCGAGCGCTGGGACCAGTAGCCATGATCTCTCTGGCAAGTCATCATCCAGCCGCGCGCCGCGGCGCAACCGCTCGATCAGTACTCTCGAGGGCTCTGACGTTACCCCCCCAACCCCCCCAGTAAACTACTCTCGAGGGCTCGGACGTTACACCGGTCACCGCCCCCCCCTCCAGTAAACTACTCTCGAGGGCTCGGGCTAAGGCTCGGGCGCTGCCCGGGTGTGTGGCGTGCAGCATGTTGGCGTTTGGAGTAATAAAACCGAACTCTACTATCAACTATGGGTGGCTCGCGGGGGACGTGGCGCCGGCCCGCCCCGCGCGCGCGGTGTATTTAAAATAATCGTGATGTATTTAGCGTGTGTCGCGTGCCGCGTTTCGGATTTTCCATGGCACCATGGGATATCCGAGCGGTGCGACGGCCAATGGCGCATGCATGAGGCATGGCGATCGTTAAACTCGACCGCATCCGATCGCAGCCACGCACGTATAGCGTAGAGGCGAGAACACGTTGCCACGCAGAGCCCCCACCCGATGTCCGGCGCTTTGTGGGTCAACGCGTGCATCCGTGCAAACATCATGAAACAAAGACTGGTTAGTGGTTTGTTCGGCCGGGCGCGCGGTGGATCGGTAAGGATCGGGCCCAGCAGCTAGAAGTAGAGGCAAGAGCTAGGTCGTTGGTCTTGGTTCTTAAGTTCTTGCCAGCGTGGTTTCTCCGCACAGTAATGCTTAAAGGTTGTATACGTGAATCATCGCGTAACATTCCAGACCCCTTCCCTACCCCTTCCCGACGGGCGAATTCCTAGTCTAGGACCCTCTAAGACGAGAGGAGATGGATCGAACGAGAGCAGGATGTGCCCACCCGCCATGAAAATGCGCGCACACAACCCGATCCATGTTGAGCCGAGCTAGCTCAGCCACTGAGCCTCACCCAACGCAGCACTTAAACGTACCGATGCCAATTCAAGCTGCTGGATGATCACGCAGCCATGTGGCTGCTTCCACTATTTTAGCGTCGGTGAGATCATCGATTGAGGCGCTCGCCACCATCGAGTAGTAGCGGCGCGCCATCGTCTCGTCCTTCGGGAAGCCCCAGAGGCCATTCGCGTATGCGTCTCCCAGTCTGCTGCACGCAACTTTGCTGCCGCGTCCGGCGGCGTCGCTCAGCAGCGTACTCGCACGCACAAGGCACTTTGGCACGCCAGAACCAACCAAGTAGCATCTGCCAAGGCCGCCAGTCCCACTTGCAAACCCGGCCTCGTGGCTCTTCTTGTACCACTCGAAAGCCTTGACCTCGTCCTTTGCGAGGCCCTTCTCACCCAAGACGTACAAAACTCCCAGGTCGTACATCGCCGCGCCATCACCAGCCTCGGCCTTACGCAGCATCTCCGCCACCTCCTCCTCCTCCTCCAGCTTCAGCTTCCATGCGTCCACCTTGTCACCCGTGAGAGCGCCCGAGGTGACCATCGCGCGGATCATGTTCTTGACCTGCAGTGCCGGTAGCAGCTTCGTGCCCATCGCCAAGTTCGTCACCGGACTCTTTTGCTGCTGCTTGAGCCACTCCTCGATGGCCGAGCGCTCGTACACCTTGCCGTCCTCCGCCATGACGGGGTCGACGGGGAGCGACCAGGTGATGGGGCAGAGGAACTCGTTCATGGCCTCGTTGACCGCGCTCTTGGTTCGGCGTAGCTCCTGCGACGTCTCGTCCTCGGCAGCTGCGCGGCCGCGCTTGGGCGGCATGGCGACGCCGGTGGGCACAAGGAGGAAGGCGCGGCACGCACGCCGCTCAACACGACTCTTTTGACGAAGTGCTGAATGACGAGGCACCATGGATTGCATGCAATTGCAAACGTGGGGCGATAAATTATGTGTGAAATCACCGTCACCGGGTTGGCACATAATACCCCCATACCTTAAAAAAGCGGCCTGCGGCCGTGTGCTGGAGCATACCCCCATGCTGCACTGGACGCTGACAGGATGCGGCGCGAAAAGCATCTTCCTCCTCTCGCCTGCTCTCTGAGCTGGAGAGCAAGAAGGATCATCCAGCTCCGGCAGATGCGAGATGGGGCGTCTTATGAAACCGAAGGAGGCGCAGCTCGAAGCCCGCCGACGCCGACGCCATGGCACTCTTTCTGCCTCTTTCCTTCGCGAGGTGCGCGAGCTCCTTCTGCCCATCCAGCAACCGACCGAGCACCACCATCTCGGCGGACCGGGACGCCGTCGTGGGCACCTCCGTGCCGAGCGAGAAGCCGAGCGCTGCGGGTTGTTCGTCTCTGGGCGGCGCGAAGGCGAGAAGGCCGCCACGCTCGTGTGGCAGCTCGCGCAGTCGTTCCACCTCGGTCGCCATCTCTGCAGCGTCTTCGTCCGCGGGCTTTTCCATGGTAGGCGTCGTCTTGAGCTGTAGGTAGGTGATATGCGGGCAAGCCGCGCCATCGGAGACGCCAATGGCCAACGGACAGTCGGCCGCCCAGTCGGCCGCCGCGGCCTCGGCTGCTGTGGCCGTGCCCAGCGCTTTAGCCAAAAAAGCGATCCATTTAGGCGCCAACTCGACGAAAAGCCGCAGCCGCACATTGGCCTTTGCGTCGGGCGCGCCCGCAACGCCAAAGGTAGCCGTGAAGAGGGCGCCCGCATCGGCGGCCGCGAGTCCGCGAGCTCCGGCGATCTCGAGCCCGCCAGATCGGCCGAGCTGCAGAGGCTCGTCGATGACGAGGTACCGGTAGACCCACGACTTTTCGGTCTCCTTGGGGTCGTGCTTGCCCCCATTCTTGCGTCGGGGGAAGGCGGCCAGCAGCTGATCGGCATCGTTGCGGAGCGCGCGCGCCTTGACCTTCCACTCATCGAACGCGACCGTACCGCTCGCAGGAGCATCGTGCCCAAACGGCAGCGGCGCGCCGCCGCCGCCGCCGCCCGCCCCGCCGTGCATGGCCGATGCGAAGCCGAGCGACGAGCGGCGGGGCGATGCGCCGAAGCCGATGCCACCCGGCGCGGCCGCGTGGCGCTCGCGCTGCGTTGGGGTCTTCACTTTGGGCTCCATCGAGAGCCTCGAGCGCGACGCGAGCGGCAACGCCGCCGAGGCCGTCGGCGTGGCTGCTGCGGGCGTCGGTGCGTCGAAGAGAGGCCGCGTTGACGCGTTGAAGCGCTCCTCGACCGTCGCGTTGAAGGCGGGCGTCGGCGTGGGTGACGGCGCGGGCATCGGCGCCGTCGGCGTGGCTGCCGCGGGCGTTGGCGCCGTCGTGGGCGCCACCGGCAGTGGCGTGGCGGCGGCCGGCGCGGCGGGCCTGCTGCCGGCCTTCATGTGCATTAGATCCGCCACTCCGAATTCGCGCGTGCTGGCACCCACGCCGCTTCCAAAGGGCGTCAGGCTGGCACGATCTCCTGCACGATCTCCAGCACGATCACCGGCGGTCCGAGCAGAGGGCGTGGGTACTGGCGGGTAGCGGACAGGCGTCGTCGTGGCGGCGGCCACGCCAAAGGCGCCGGCACCGAAGGCGCCGGCCCCACCGAAGGCGCCGGCCCCGCAGCTGTACGTACTCGCCGAGAAGGGCTGCGAGGCCCCCGTCGCAACGCCCCGTGTGAACAGGCTGCCTCCCGAGGGCGGGCATGAGAGCCTGCTCGCCGCGGCAGGGGTGAAGGGCGTCGCGGGAGACACCAAGGCGCGGGAAGGCGGCTCGGCCGCGCTGCTCGCCGGCAGGCTCAGCCGCCCCACGAGGCCAGCGAGCTCGTCGGGCGTCGTGCTCGGCTCTACCGCCTGGAGTGCCTCCTGCGCCTCGCGGAGAGAGCGCTCCGTGGAGTTGATGCGGTCGCTCAGGGCTGCCCGGTCGGACATGACTTTCGTGAATCGACCGTCTTTCGTGTGATTGAGCTCCTCGCGGAGGTGATTGAGCAGCGCGCTCAACACCTGCGGCCGCAGTGTCACAGCGGAACGGTCCGCCGGGAGCCGCCTTTCGGCGCGAGCGCGGGTATACGCATCGAGTACACTGGCCGCCTTCTCGGCATGGCCGAGCTTGAGATACTGCTGCACGAAGCTGAGCGCGTACGCCAGGACCTTGTCTCTCACGCGAGGGTCGCCGAGGCCGCTCGTGATATCCGGCGGCACCTCCAGGCCCGAGTAGAAGACTGACGCAACCTTGCGGTCCAGGCGCTCGACGGCGGAGCCCGACGCCGAAGAAGGCCACGGGGATTCCATAGGCGCGGTGCGTTTCACGCCGCGACAACGCGCGAAGTTGCTGTCAAACAAAACCACATGTTTTGGGGGTCGTTTTTGGATTTGACACTGAAACGTCCACTCCTGGTCGTCCTAATCGACGAACCTCGACCTCGACTCGCGAGCTCGACCTCGGTCCTCGCCGTTTCGGACCGCCGCGCCGCGGTCGGGCTTCGGGTGTGAATTTTGTGGGCGTTTCACACTGCAGTATGGCATCTTGCAGCATATGGCGGTATATCGCGCCGTGTTGGGCATTTTAACGCTGTGTGTTATTTTCTGTTTTACTGGCGGCGGTCAAGGACAGTCAAGCCAACCCGCAAATCTCCAGGGTACGATCCATGTTACATATAAAGCTCACTCATGTCAGTCCACGCTCGGGGTACGGGGTCTTCTGGACCCAGCGCCACCACCGTCGCCTCCGCCTCCATCCCCGCCTCCGCCCTTTCCGCCACCGTCCCCACCCCCTTTGCCGGTACCTCCATCTTCATCTCCACCTTCTGCACCTTCGCCGTACCTTGCGAGAAGCAAGGCGCCGATGGCCCTCGTGGGTTCCGACGGCTGGTCGCGCAGTACGCACTCGATCGCCTCCTTGAGAGCCTGCGGCACGCGATGCTGGTCGAAGTACTCCTGAGCATCGCCCTTCATATTGCAGTCGCGCAGGATGCACTCGACCATCTCCTGGAGGACTTGTGCCAGGCGATGTTGGTCGAGGTCCTCGTCGGCGCTGCGTAGCGCTGCGCTGCAGATTCTATGCGCAGCAATGCCAGCTTCCCTGTGCTCTGCAGCGGCAGGCGGCTCCTCCACGATGGCCTCAAAGTCGAGCTTGGGTTTGGGCGACTCAGATTTGCCCAGACCCAAACTCGACTCGCGGTCCATCCCGGATGGGTTCGGAGCGTCATTGGGCTGCCGAATGGAGTCCATGCGCTTCGGAGTCAATGCGCCCAAAAAGGTGCCGTCGATCTTGCCCTCTCGCAGGCACATGCACGAGAGCTCAGCACCCATTGTGACGGTGAGAAAAATTGCCCTTTTTGGCTTTGTGGCGTATTTGTGGCGTAACGATCGCATGCTTTGTTTGGATTCCAACACATTTAAAAACGGTCCCTAGCAGAGGTGGAGCCCTCGAAGGGCACCATCTGCCGATTAAGGAAAGCCTGCAGCGCCATGATAGTCGGGTCGTTGTCGCACACGCCGAAGAGCGCGTTGCCGTCGAGGCCCATCCGCTGAGTGACCTCGAGGTCGGCTGCGCCATTCTTCTTGAGGAAGATCTGCAGCGCGGTCACCGCCTCGACGTTCCACTCGGTGCCGAATCCAAAGCCCGTACGCAACGGCTCACGCTCGTCGCCCAAGCTGCGGTTGAGGAAGCTCTTGAGTGCCGTCTTGAGGTGCCGATCCCACTTAGTGAACGCCGCGCTGGCGAACTCGATGCCGTTGGAGAACAGTCCGAGGGTAGGCACGGTCACCGCACGCTGAATGGGAGTGGCGGGCGCAGAAGAACCTGACGCGGAATTGCAGGCCTGCACTTTGGCACCCCGGGGTGGCGGGAGCGGTGGTGAGCTTGCTTCCTTGACGACGAGCATGTCCTGGTCAATGTGCATGCTGAGCTTGTCTTGCTTGATGTGGAAGCCGTTCTGCTCGAGGAACGAGATGAGCGGATCAAGGACGTCCTTGAGGTTGCCGTTGACAGCGAGCTCGCCAGGCTCCCACCGCCATGCCCACGGCGGCGGCGGCGTCGGCAGCAAGGACCAATTCGTACGCTCTTGGATGTGCTCGAGCACTGAGTGCACGAGCGCACCCCCCAGCCGCTCCACCTCCGCCAACGGATACGAGCCAAAGGGCGGCGGTGGCATGGGTTGCGGCTCGGAAGCCGATGGCGCCGCGGCGGGTGCTACTTCAATGATCGGCAAGGCACCAGAGGCGTGCGCGAAGAGGCTTAGGTCGAGGCGGCCCGACTCCCATAACTTGCTCCGCAGCTGGCTTTTCGCCCCCGCCTCCTTCTCGGCTGCCGCCGCCTTCTCGGCCTTCACGAGCGCCTCCCTCTCGGCTGCTGCCGAAGTCTCGGCTGCCTGCGCCTTGTCATCCAAGGAGTGCCCGAACACACCGCTCATATCCCAAGTGCTCATGTTCCACAACGGGCGCTTCAGCTCAGCCTCAGCCGCCGCCGCCGCCGCCGTTGCCTCCTCAACCGCTGCCGCCTTCTCGAGCACCTTGGTACGAAGGGTCGGGTCGAGCGATGGGAGGGCGAGCAACTCATCGTACCGGGTCTTTGCACCCGTGAGATCATTCGCCTTGAGAGCCATGTTGCCCGCTGAGAAGAGGCAGATGGCCGATTGCTTGGCAAACTCGCCGTCGGGAGGACACCTCCGATAGGCCTCGTCGAAGGCGTCACGCGCCCCGGCGAAGTCGGCCTTCTCGTTCAAGGCGTGCCCTTCCTTAGATTTGGCCGCCGCCGCATCGGCCGCCGCCGCCTTCTCCGCAGCAGCCTCGCCGCCGACGCGAAAGATGGCCCCAAAGCCATGCCCCACTGCGCCGCCGACCGCGTGCAGGCCCTGGCCGACAGAATGGACGCTTTGCTGAACGCCGTGGCCGACGTTTTGGCCGACAGTCTGAAAACCCTGCCCAACAGCTTGGAAGCCCTGGTCGAGAGGCGACAGGGGCGCGGCCCTTGGCGACCTCGGTGACCGCTCCGCGGAGGAGGCCTCTGGCAGAGGAAAGAATCCTTTGAACCCCTGCCCATCTGGAGTCTTGGGCGCTGGAGTCCCCCCCGCCCCCAGGCTGCGGCGCGGCGGTGGCGCTGGAACGCCCCCCGTGCTGCGCCGTGGCGGGGGAGACGGCAGAGTCTCGAATGAACGGTCCAGCGAAACAGGGAGAGCCGTGTTTCGGTCCTCGTCCTCGCCGGGCTGCGGTGCGGCATGCGAAGGCGGTGAAGCGAGCACCTCCGCAAGATGATCTAGTAGAGGGGACAAGGGCCCCGCCGCTGGCGGCGTGGGCGGCTGCGGCGCGGCCTGCAATGGGGGCGAAGCCAGCACCTCAGACAGGGCAACAGCTCGTGCTGACCGTGGTGATCGCTCAGCCTCATCTGCAGACCAGGGAGTCGCCGCCTCGGCGTTGTCCGCCTTGTCGGCTGCCGCCGCCTCCCCACCAACGCCTTGGAGCCACCCACCGACCGCCTGCAGGCCCTGCCCTACAGCTTGCACGCCCTGGTGGAGAGGGGATAGGGGCGATTGGGGCCGCTTCGATGGCGATCTGGGCGACTGCTCTCCCTCCTCCGACCAGTCGGACCCTTGCCTCTCTAGAGTCCTGGGCGCTGGAGTGTTTGCACGACTGCGGCGCGGCGGAGGCGTCGGTGGACGGAAACAGGGCAATGCCACGGCACGGTCGTCGTCGGCATCGTCCGCAAAGAGCTCGGTTTCAGGCCGACCCACTTCCCATTGCTCCGCCTCCAAAAGTTGCACCCGCAGCCGCTCCATCTCCAGTCTTTCCAACGCCAGCCGTAGCCGTTCATTTGCTGCCAGCCGCTCCGCTTCGGCCTCCTTCGCCATCCGCCGCTCAGTCTCGGCCCTCTCCGCCACCGCGCGCTCTGCCTCAGCTGCTGTGGCGTTTTCGCACGCCAGCCGTACATACGTCTCCGCCGCTGCGGCTGCCACCGCCGCAACCCGCTCAGCCTCAGCATTTGCCGCATCGACACGCTCCGCCGCTGCCTTCTGTGCTGCAAATCGTTGCACCTCCAACCGTTCCACTTCCAGCCTCTCCAATGCCAGCTGCAGCCGTTCAACCGCCGCCTGGCGCTCCGCCTCCGCCTTCTCGGCCACAAGCCGTTCTTCCTCAGCCACTGCGGCTGCCTCCGCCGCCACCCGCTCAGCCTCAGCATTTGCCGCATCGACGCGCTCCGCCGCTGCCTTCTGTGCAATCTGCCACTCCCTCTGGGCCCACTCCGTTGCCAAACGCTTTGCCTCCACTGCTGCGGCTGCGTCGAACGCCGCCTTTTTGGCCGCCAGGCACTCAGAGTACCATGACCACACGCGAAAGGCCTGCGACAGCTCGGGTGACTTCATCCGGCTGGCTGCTGGATGCAGCCGCCGCCTAGCGATCACCCTCTCCTCCCACCGGCCTTGCCAGGCGGTCCAGCCTCGGCCCATGAGATAGTTGAGCATCCGGCTCGCTGCCGCACGCATCCTCTGCGTCGCGATGAGCCTCTCCTCCCTCCAGGCGCACCAGGTAGTCCATCCACGGGCCAGATCCTTCATGAGGATGCGGCGAGCAAAGCTCTCTCTCAAGTGTTGCACGCGCTTCTTGAACATCCGGCTCGCTGCCATCTGCAGCTGCCGCTTGGCGATCAGCCTCTCCGCCCACATGCTCTTCCACGTGTTCCAGCCACGAGCCATGAGATAGTTGAGCATGCGGCTCGCTGCCGCACACATCCGCTGCGTGGCGATGAGCCTCTCCTCCCTCCATGCGCACCAGGTAGTCCATCCACGGGCCAGACCCTTCGCGAGGATGCAGCGAGCAAAGCTCTCTCTCAAGTGTTGCACGCGCTTCTCTTTCTCTTTCTCCGCTTCCGCCGCTGCGGCGGCCTCAGCTAGCAATCGTGCAGTCTCTTTCTCCACAGCTCGGCGCTCGACCTCCGCCTTTTGAAGCGCCTGCCGCTCTGCCTCCATCATCTCTGCAGCCAATCGCAGCCGCTTGGTGACCACCTCCCTCTCCCACATGCGGCGCCACGAGGTCCAGCCTCGAGCCATTGCATACTTGATGATCCGGCTTGCCGCCGCCCGCAGCGCTGACTTTACAATCATCTTCGCCGCCCATACACCCAGCCAGGTGGTCCAGGCGCGAGCCATGTCAAAGTGGATGATCCGGCTCGCTGCCGCACGCATCCGCTGCGTCGCGATGAGCCTCTCCTCCCTCCAGGCGCACCAGGTGGTCCAGCCACGGGCCAGACCCTTCATGAGGATGCGGCGAGCTGCCTTCTTGCAGCAATTGAGAATGCGGCGGGCTGCCAGCCGCTCTGCAGCCGCCTTCTCCGCAGCAGCAGCGCGCTCAGCCTCCGCCTTTGCTGCTGCGGCTATTTCTGCCACCAGCAGTGCATGTGCCTCCGCTGCCTTCTTAGCCGCCAGTCGCTCCAAGTACCCAAACCACATGCGAAAGGCTTTTGATAGCGCCAGTCTCCTCATCCTGCTAGCCGCCGCCCGCAGCCGCCGCTTAGCGATCACCCTCTCCTCCCACCGGCCTTGCCAGGTGGTCCAGCCACGGGCAATGAGATAGTTGAGCATCCGGCTCGCTGCCGCACGCATCCGCTGGGTCGCGATGAGCCTCTCCTCCCTCCAGGCGCACCAGGTGGTCCAGCCACGGGCAATGAGATAGTTGAGCATGCGGCTCGCTGCCGCACGCATCCGCTGGGTCGCGATGAGCCTCTCCTCCCTCCAGGCGCACCAGGTAGTCCAGCCACGGGCCAGACCCTTCATGAGGATGCGGCGAGCTGCCTTCTTGCAGCAAGAGAGAATGCGGCGAGCTGCCACCCGCTCTGCAGCCGCCTTCTGCGCAGCAGCGCGCTCCGCCTCCGCAGCCGCAGCCGCCAGCCGCTCTGCCTCCGCTGCTGCGGCTGCCTCGGCCACTAGCCGTGCATGGATCCCCTCCACTAATTCCGTCCAGTGCCGCTCTTTTTCTGCCTCTACTGCTGCCTCAGCCGCCAACCGCTCCTCCTCAGCCCTCTGCGCAGCAGCCCGCTCTGCCTCCGCATTCTGTGCTGCCAGCTGCTCTTCCTCCGCCATCTGTGCTGCAAGCCACTCAGCCTCGGCTTTCGCCACGGCATTGCGTACCTCTTCAGCCCTCTGTCTCTCCGTCCGCTCCGCCACCCGCGCCACCTGCGCCGCGACCCACCTAGCCTCTGCCTGTTCCAACACAGCGCGCTGCGTCTGTGCTCTTTTAATCGCATGCCGTATCGTCTCGACTTTCTGCAGCGCCAGTCGCTTCGTCGACGCCGCACTGGATGCTTGTGACTCCGACCACTCAGCTTGAGCCTTCTCAACCACAGCACGCACCTCCTCCTTCTCCGCTTGCTTAGCCGCCCAACGCATGGTCTCCACCTTCTCCAATGCCTGCCGCTCCGCTTCCTTCACTCTCGGCGCGCGTCCAAACGTGACTCGAGCTTCTGCTACGGGGAGCAGCCTTGCCACCGCGGTTGTTGGCGAGCTGTGCGGCAACGCTCCAGAAGTCGCACTCTTAGGGTCGTGTACGAAGGTCCCAGAGGTTGGGTCCCATATGATTTCACCTCTTGTTCCAGGGGAGGCCGCAGCGAGCAGCGGCGGCGAGCGGTACGCAGTGGACGCGGCGACCGTATCGGCGGGTTCCCCTGGACGAGCCAGCGGCGGCGAGCGGTGCAGAGGCGGCGCTACGAGCGACGAGATCTTCTCCTTGCGAACGGCGCGCTGTGCCAGCGCTGTAGAGGCGACCGCTAGCAGCGCCGGAGAGGCTGGCGACCGCGGCGAGACAGCCGCCGCCGGCGAGGCTGCAACCGGTCGAGATCGCTCAGGCGAAGGCGAGGCCCGCGTCGAGACGATGGACGGCGGCGACGCTGTCGACCGCGGCGTAGCTGTGGCCCGTGGCGCGGCTGCCGCCTGCGGCGCGACTTCCCCCCGCGGGCTGATGGCTGCCTTCGGTGAGGTCGATACGTGATTGACCAGCTTCCTGAGAAGCTCGGCGGCCTCCGACGGCTTGTGCTGCTGTGGGGAAAGCAGAGCGGGTCGCTGTGGAGAAAGTAGAGGCCGAGTCCACGACGGCTGAGGCAGTCGCGTCGGCGGGGTAGGCGCAGAATCATCGGGCGCCCACCACGGCGCGGTCTGGGCAGTGACTGCGCTGGAGCCCACCACAGCGCTGGCGTAGGTTTCGGGAGGGAGGCACGATCGGATCGCTGCGAGCCACGTGATCGCCTCATGCTGCGTGCTGCATGCAAGCCAATATCGCGTCGTTGTGGGCGTCGTGGACTGGCGCCCACCGCAGCGCCCACTGCTCGTCGTAAGTTCGTTGTGAAGTGCGCCGAGCTTCTGGTGCAGCAGCATTCTGCCCCAGACTTCGAATGCGTATCCGGAGGGCACGACCTGGATGGACTCGGAGACCCCCTCGACCTGGATGGCTCCCCGAGGTGACGATCGCAGCCCGACGCATGCATTCGACCCGACGCATGCATTCGACCCGACGCATGCGCCCCGCTGCTCCTCCGTGAACCACAGGAGCTGATCGGAGGCGCGAGGCAGCAGGAACCAGCGCCGCTTCCACAGGCGGGACTGGCTGCCTTGCTTGAGTAAGAAGCCACGATTCCCGTGGGCAGTGTGACTGAGGTAGCCTGAAGAAGGCGCCGATTGAGTAACCGATTGAGGCCGGGCGCCCCCTGGCGGCGCGGTGGGAATGAAGTCTGGAGGGAGCGAGGTCTGGGGATCTGGCTTGCACTGCTGGGAGCGAGGCTGGGGATCCAGATTGCCCAGCACGGCCATGACCTTATCGAGCTCACCGAGCTTGGACTCCAAAAGTTCGTTCTCCGCCCGAGAGATCGCATTGAAATTGTGCAGGTCCTCAACGATGGTTTGCCGGATTTGCGTCAGCGGTTCGGCCTGCCGGATCAGCGTCAGCAGTTCCTGTATTGCGGACTCGCGCCATCGAATAAAGCACATCATGCACCGCCGCGTCCGCCCCCTTGCAGCAGCCGAGTTGGCTGCATTCGTATCGAGTGCCTCACAGCGCGAGCGAATGGCCATGATGCGCCAGGCGAGAAAACGGCGCTCGACCATACGGAACGCCGCGTGGAGCCACAAGTCCTGATCCGATGGTCTGATACCGGGCAGCAACGAGCCGCGGGGCATCCTCCACCTCTCAAAGAGGTCGTGGACCATTTCAGGCCAGTCGGCGGCGGGTGGGTCAGGGTCTGCGATGGACACGAAGAAATTCAACCGAACTCTTCCAAGAATTTGCATGCGATCGTCTGTGAATACTTGTATTTGAGGGTCTCTCGTCTTTAATTGGTGTTGTGTGAAGTGTCCTGTGTGGTGTGGGGTCTCCGCGACCGGACCTGAAGATCTTAGATCTGATAGAACCACGACGCTCGGCGGAGGGTCCGACTCGTCTATGTGTGGAAGTCAGACGAGAGAGAGAGAACATTGTAACTTACCAAGCTACCTACACATTGGCAGGACCCCCTGAATTGCAGACGAGAGAGGCCGACCGTCGCCTGAGGCTGAGCGCTGTGGCTTCGTTTCCGCATGTTGCGCGCGCGCGGCCGACCGAAAACGGATCGGTTTCTCTCACGTCACATACTCGAGTGTACGAGACACGACTCCGGTGCGCCTCAGCCTCACCACTAGATCGTCTGTCATGCCCGGCGCGCCTGCTACACGGTACGCGTGTGTCATGCTCGGCGTGTATACGCATGCACGTGTTCGTCTTGGAGCGCCGTCTACAGGCTAAATACAGCTGTAACAGACGCAGAGATAGCGAGCAGATACTCAACGTCTCATTTGTCGCCGCCGCCTGCCGCCCCAGCCGTCAGAGCAGCTAAGGCGGCGCCCGCGACGGAGCCTTTCACCACGTCCTTCT
Organism: Chrysochromulina tobinii; assembly: GCA_001275005.1. Classification (NCBI taxonomy): domain Eukaryota; phylum Haptophyta; order Prymnesiales; family Chrysochromulinaceae; genus Chrysochromulina; species Chrysochromulina tobinii. The sequence continues at coordinate 5,614 of JWZX01001744.1, read as the reverse complement.
TGATGCTGTCCCACGCACCCGCTTTGGGGGCGGGCGCATTCTGCTGCTTGTTCTTGCCGTCGCGCGCGTCCTCGAGGCGCTTCCTCTTCTGCGACTCCTCCCATTCGGCTAGGTGCTCGGGCACGCCATCAATCTGGAGCTTGGGTAGCGGCGTCAGGTCGGGCATCTTCGTGAGCACGGTACAGCCCCACAGAGTGAGGGTCGTGAGTGACGGGCAGAGCGCGAGCGCGTCGGGCAGCGAGGTGAGCTTCTCGCAGCCCTGCAGCGAGAGCACCTGCAGCGACTCGAGCATGTTGAAGTTGTCGGGCAGCTTGACGATGCTGCCGCAATTATACAGATTGAGAGTGACCAGCGACTTGAGGTGCACAATCTTGGGCGGCAGCTCCTTGAGATAGATGCAGTTGCCCAGGAAGAGCGTCTGCAGGTTGTGCATCTTGCCAATCGAGTCGGGCAGCTGCGTGAGTCCCTTGCACAGCGTGAGGTCGAGCGTCTGCAAGTTGCCCAAACCGTGACCGAGAGTGGGCGGCAGGTGCGTGAGTGCCGAGCACACGCGGAGATTGAGCTCCTGCAGCTCGGGCAGGTTGCCAATCGACTCGGGGAGCGAGGTGAGTGCCGAGCAGCCGTACAGCGAGAGCTTCCGAAGTTCCTTGCACTGCCCAAGCGAGGAAGGGATTTCGGTCAGCGCCGAGCACTGCTGCAGCTTCAGGTTCTGCAGCTGCGCGAGCTTTCCGATCTCGGTCGGCAGCGTGAGCAGCCCGCGGCAGAAGGCGAGGTCGAGCGACTGCAGCGCAGCGAGGTCCCCAATCTGCGAAGGCAGCTGCGAGAGCTCCTTGCAGTACGTCATGTTGAGTGTCTGCAGCTGCAGCAGCTTGCCCACCTGCGGCGGTACCTGGAGCATCTCCGCGCACTCGCGCAAGTGGAGCGTGTTCAGATGCTTGAGCACGCCGATGGTTTTGGGGAGCGTCGTGATGCCCGCAAAGCCGTCGAGGTTGAGCACGCGCAGCTGGTGGAACTCCTTGAAGAGGATTTCGGGCAGCACGGTCACCTTGCCCTTGGTTGCGGAGGTCTCGCCGAGCAGCTGCGCGACCGCGTCGCCCTCGAGCTTCTTCGTCTCAAAGGTGGCGATGTTGATCACCTCGCGCTTGAGGCGCAGCGTCTCGTTGACCGCTTCCTGGAATTGCGGGTCCTCGTTGTACCAGACGTCCTCGTGCGCGAGCGGCCGCTCCGAGAAGAGGCCCGAGAGCATGCGGATGTACGACTCCGTCTCGTTCGAGCCCTTCTTGTTCAGCGCCGAGCGCACCTCCATGATCAGGCCGCTGCTCATGTTCTCAATAATCTTCTTGCGCTTGGCCACCACCTGCTCGATCGTCGGGTTGGTCAGGTTGATCGACACGCGCATCGTAACCACGATGATGTGCGCCTGCGAGATCGGGTGCATCTCGATGCGCATTTCGCGCGCCTCGAGGCCGGCGAGCGGCGCGAAGAGCACCTCGGCCTCATGGGGGTACTGCGAGAGCCACGAGATCTCCGCGCCGCGGTCGATCATGCCCTGCTGGATCTCAACCACGATGCCAAACTTGTCCTGCGAGTACTGGTACGCGACGTTGACGTCGGGGGTGGTCGACATGAAGGCGAGCTCGACGCCACCCTTGACACCTTGCTCGTTGGGATACCAGAACGTGTCGGGGAAGAGGCGGCCCGCCATGCCACGGAAGACGGGCTTTGCCACCGTCAGCTTGCCCATCTTGACGATGCAAGAATTGATGACGTGGATCGTCGTCGTGTACATGTTGAGCTCCTTGCGCACCTTGTCATACGTGAGCGCGCCGTTGGCCTCCTCCCACTTTTGCGCCGTGCCGATGTACTTTTCGTACATCTCCTTGGGGGTCACGAGCGAGACCATGTCGTTCTTGAGGAACGTCACAGGCGAGTCGAGCCCTCGCAGCACGCCGTTGTACTTGACGAAGAGCGGGCCCGTGTACAGACGGCCGCCGATGACCTCAAAGTCCTGAAGCTCGTCGCCGCCCACGGCGCGGATCCTCTCGTTCTGCTGCTGCATGCGCTTCTCGAGCATTGCTCTAGGCATGAGCTTGCGCATGTGGCCGCGCATCGATTCGTTGTTAGAGAGTCGCGACTCGATCGGCCACTGGATGGGCGCCGGATCGTCTTTGGTGCCAGGCTCGACGACAAACTTCCACTCGACCTCGCTGGTCGTCACGACCGAGTAGTTGCCCGTGGTGAATTCCGTCTGCGAGTCGGGCCGGCTGCAGTGGTCGGCCATCATCTCCTTGAAGACCTTCGGGTCGGGTGAGCCGATGCGCGGCTCGAGGCCCTGGAAGAATTGCGGCAGCCCGCCGAAGAGCAGGCCGCCAGCGCGCTCGGCCTTCCACTTGGCCGCAAGCTCGGCGGCGGTAGCGGGGCCGTCCTTGAGGACCTGGAGCGCGGGCCAGATGGCCTCGACGAGCTTCGCCACCACGCCGCCATTCTCGAGCCGCTCGAAGAGCGTCTCCTGCGAGTCGATCGAGCGCACGTACTCGAGCGCTTGCTCGCCTTCGAGTACTTGTTCGTCCTCGTCCACGCAGAGTGCCTGCGCGATGCAGCTCTCGAGATTTTGCACCTGCTCGAGCCACTTAATGGCGGTCCACGCCATCGAGTCTGCGGCCTCCTTCTTTGGATCCTTCTTGGGCGCTCTCTCGGCCTCCTCGTCCTTCTCGCCGTGATGCTCGTTCTCGTCCAGGTACTCGAGGATGGCGACTGGGCCGCCTGTCTGCGCCCTGAACTCAGCGGGCCTACCACCCTTAGTGGCAGGCTTACCTTTGCTGGTCTCAGCAGCGGCCGCGCTCGCCGCGGCGGCGCCGCCCGCCTTGGCCGCCTTCGGGTCTGCAGATGTTGGCACAGCCTTGGTTGCGTCGGCGCCGCCAAGCGGGTTGCCCTGCGGCTTCTTTCCGTCGGGTGTGCGCGCCGACTTGTTACCACCGGCGTCCTTTGGCTTGGGCGTCGCGTCGCCCTTGGCGGCTGGCTTGGGCGCCGCGTCGCCCTTCGCGTCGCTCTTAGCGTCGCCCTTTGGCTTTTCGGCACCTTCGGCCTTGCCTGCTGGCCGGTCCTTGGCGCCCGTCGAAGGTGCGCGAGCGGATTTGTCGCCGCGGGAGGTCTGGGCGCCGCCACGTGCCGTCGCGGGGGGCGCGCTCGCGGGAGGCATTGGGTTTGGGAATTGCCTTGCGCTCCGAAGGGAGCGATCCAACCGGCACACAGGGCCTCGACTGGTTTGGCTCCAGAAGAAATTTCATTCTCAGCATGTGAATTCACACCAAGGCAAAAAAGAGAAATCACACACAGGGCCCCGGTCTGTGTCCCCGTTCCTACAATGTATGTACAGCGAAAGCGTGGTTGACTTAACTTTCTGGCGCCGCCGGAGCCGCGCCGTGTTGGTGTGTCGATTCAACTGACCCTTTCTCAAGTTCGTAGGCTTGCGCGCAACTATAGGGGTGCTATAGCACACGGCACACCCCTTTCAGACGACGATCAGTGTGCTCTTCATGTTCTCCAAGGGCCGGGCACGGGGGACAGGTCGTACTTGCTCGGGGGCACGGGGAGGCCAGTTATACGAACTACCGGCACGGGGGCCGATAGATGTAGTGTGGCTGGGACGGGGGTGGGGGCCGGATCCTTGAAAATCCTCGCCGGTGTGTTAGTCCACCGAGCGACGCGACCGCGGTGACAGCGCCCGTCTGTCCTGTGTTTCGTGTGGTAGTGGCTGGTCGGTACCTTGTATGTCGATTCAACTGACCCTTTCTCAACATTTTTCTTCCACCGGCTTCCAGCAGTCACGCGGGCGGGCGCATTCCAGATCACGACGCGCCTGTTCTCGAAAGGAAGATGCTGAGCCCAATGAAGGTTAACTTCAAGGGCCTCCTCGCCACACCCTCGAGCGAGGCGACCGAAGCACAGAAGCTGAAGGACCAGCAGGCGGCGCAGGCGCTCACCAAAGACTACCTTACCCTCAAGACCTCAATGTCGCAGGGGGTTCGTGTGCTTGATCGCGCCGAAGGAAAGTCCATGATGATCTTCTCGCTCAAAGACCTGCAGGTCAGCCGCTCGTACTCAACCCCACTAGGAACGTTGGTGGAGCGAACGAATGAGCGCACTGTCGTGCTGAACGGCCGAACCGAAATCGAGATCGACCTGGAGGAGACGACGCCGGGCTCGCCTGCTGCGACACCTCCAAGCACGCCCGGTGCGGCCTCTCCTTCGAAGGCGAGCAGCAGCGCGAGTGGCTCCGCAGCTGGGCTGATCAAGGAGGGCGACATTTGCATGGTCAGTGGGCTTTCCCAGGCTGCTCATCAGAATGGCAAGAAGGCGCGCGTGGTCGGGTACAACGCCACCAAAGGGCTCTGGAACGTCTTGATCGATGGGCAGTCGAGCCAGGTGGCGCTGCGCCCCGAGAATCTCATTCCGCCACCGGTGATCCATGTGGGCGACGTCTGCACCATCACCGGCCTCGAAAAGGCGGCCGACGTGAATGGCAAGAAGGCGAACGTAGTTGGGCATGACCCAATTAAGGGTCTGTGGCACGTGATGATCGACGGGCAGCCAAACAAGGTAGCGCTGCGCCCGGAGAACCTGATTCCGCTGCCGACGACGACAGAAGAGGGCCGCGACGCGTCGACCGCAACCATATCAGGCAACTCGTGGACTTCCTCTTGCCTCCTCGCCGCTGGTGGCTTGCTCCTCGTGCTTACCATCTCTGGTCTCATGACGTCTACCGGTACCGTGAGCCCCTCGCCTCCACCGCTGCCGCCGCCGCCCGGGCTACCACCGCTGCCGCCACCGCCGCTGCCGCCGTCGCCATACGCTCCGGGCACCCTCATTCCACCACGAGCACCGCCGTCACCGCCATGCGCGCCCTCTCCCTCGCCTACCCCACCGCCACCCTCGCCCTCGCCCAAACCATGGCGACCACCCCCGTCGCCTCCTCCGCCGTCGCCGTCGCCACCGCCGCCACCGCCGCCCTCTCCTGCCCCACCCTTGCCCTCGCCACCGCCACCATCTCCATCACCATCGCCACCACCGCCGCCGCCGTTGCCACCGCCGGAGGTGGTGCACGATCTCGATCTCGATCTCGGCGATGAGATCGCCTCTGCCCCGTTACCACCGCCGGAGGTGGATCCAGATCTCGATCTCGATCTGCCGCCGTTGCCACCGCCGGAGGTGATGCCAGATCTCGATCTCGATCTCGATCTCGGCGATGAGATCGCCTCTGCCGGCCAGCCGAACGCGGCACCGAGCTCAACGCCGAGCTCAGCTTCGAGCTCGACGCCGAGCTCGACTTCGATCTCAACGCCGAGCTCATCGCCGAGCTTAACGGCCGAGCTGCCGAATATAGCCGAGGCACAGGAAGAGCTAGCGCGCATGCAAGCGGAGCTCGCGCAGGCGGTCGATGCCGAAGACTACGCCAAGGCGGCCGAGCTCATGCCCCAGATCAAGCAGCTCAGAACGGCGCTTGCGGACCGTCAGCCGATGCCTCAACCGCTGCCGTTGCCGCCCGCACCATCGCCGCCCATACCATCGCCGCCGCCCCCGCCCCCGCCCCCGCCACCGATTCCTCCACCGCTGG
>JWZX01001743.1:0-20594 GCA_001275005.1 Chrysochromulina tobinii | reverse complement strand
TCCCGTCGACATGCCTGGAGCCCAGCCGATTACGAAGCACTGGCTGTCTCAAGCTATGTTACTCCATAACACCCCCGGCACCGGCGCCAGCACCAGCACCGACGGCACCAGCACCACGTTGACATCGCCGTCGATGATACCGCATGAGATGATCACGCTGTGCATTGAAGGAGACATCTCCGCGTTTGACGATGCGCGCGTACTGAGGCTGCGTAAAGTGCTGGCCTTGCTGTTGGATGACGAGATCTGCAATGGTGATTATCGACTCGTACAGATCGAGCTCAACCATCCTGGAAGGAAGCGGATGGCGCGGGTGGGCACCCGCAACTGCGAGATAAAAATCGCGATCAGCCCGTCGCTTCGGGATGATAGTATGGTCGTCAATTATGGCTCCGAGACACCAAGTGATAGCAGCAGCACCTCGTCCGTCGAGGACATCATCGAGGCCAAAGTGAAGGAGCTGACAAAGTCAAGCGTCTGGCCTTCTGGTGTCGGTGTGGATGACATCGACATGGTGTGGAAGCGTGGCGGGTCGGTCCTGCTCGTGCTGCTGATGCATCCAGTTGCGGCGCATGCGCTCTTTCAGCTCGCGCGGCAGCGTTGCGCACCGCTCCTAGACGAGGGCATTCGGTGCTGCAAGCTCGGAGACCATGTGGCACGGCTAGATGATCGAGATGGCATCGAGGACTGCGTGCGCAAGACGCACGAAGCGGCGTCAGAGGCATTGCAAGACGGCGCTGGGGCGCTGGCCAGCCCTGTGCCGAGTCAGGCTGATGATAAGCAGCGGGCGTTCGAGGCATGGGTCGACCCTGGAATGCGAGATGCTCTTCGTCAAAGAGCGCGCAAGCTGCTCGATGCTAATCCTTGTTTCCTGCGTGCGCTGCAAATGGTCGAAATTTCGACCGTTGATCCAGAGCGGAAAACAGAGATACGGCTGTGGATCCACGTCGTACTCCAGCCGGACAAGCAGCGAGTCAGCTACCACGTACTCAAGGCGCTGCAGGGTAGCGACTTCGGCAGAGAGGAGTGGTGCTTGCCGAATAAGAGTCTGCTGAGGAATAATGGCATCGAACACAACGTCGAGTGTTTTCGTCATGTCATGAGTCAGGCTGGGCCGGACAACTATGAGGAGATACCCGACCCCCTCGAACCTAGGCCGATGATTCTACCAAATGGCTCCGCGGAGGCCAACCAAAAAGAACGCAACTACACGGAAAACAACTTCTGGTCAAACCTATGGAACGCTCTATTGAACTCTTTAGTGGATACCAGAAACGAATGGAACATGTAGCGTTACCCCCCTACACCTAACACCTCCTCGATCGTCCGTCCACCGAGCGCCTTCGCGCGCTCGGCCGGGAGCATGCGCATTCCGCGCAGCTTGAACAGGTCCTGCATCGCCGCGCGCTATATGGTCGTAGTCCTTGAAGAAGAGGATGCTAATGCTATGGTTAGCGGGGCTGTTTTATAGCGGCCGGTCGCGACCGCTGATATTGTTGATTTTGAATTGAATTGAATTGTTGCGTCGTCGTCGACGTCGTCACGACTTACGGTCGTGGCTTGTACCGTCCTGGGTCATCGGATGTCAGTGCCCAACACAGCGCGATGTCGCTCTATGAAACGAAGAATGGAGGACGACGATGAGCTGGAGCAGGCGTTGGCGCTTTCGCTGCGGCAGCCGCCACCGCCAGAGCAGCCGCCACCGCCGGACGTGCTCATGCGCGTGCCCGTGATTGTGGTCGGGGCGGTGCCGGACATGGCCGTGCTACAGCTGCGTGAGTTCCTCGACGAGTTCCACCGAGATGGCAGCCTGCGTGTGCTGCCTCGAGAACTCGATCCCAAGGGTGAGGGCAGCATCAAGGACCTCGATCAAGTGGTGTTCCTCCGTCGATCCTTCACAGATTCCGAATGGTCTGAGTTCGGGTCCTGGGCCGCCTCTCCGCCACGTCACGTGGACGACCGCCTGGACAGTCTTGACAATCTGGTGACGTGGTTTGATGCCTCCGATGGCCAGCGGGCTGGGCCAGGTGTAACTCATCTGGATGCGCTACCGTTCGTGTGCATGCGTGTGCAGCTCGAACTTGCTCTCATCCTGATGCGCATCAGATCGCATCAAATCTATTGCATGAGCCCATTCTCAGCCTTCAAGTTTGCCATCGAGTGCGGCCGCGTGGAGGTCGTGCGAAGGCTGCTGGAGCACACGCCCAACTTGATCGACTTGGAGCTCTCTGGCCATGTACGAGAGCTGGGCACCTACGACACGGAGCCGCTCTACATTGCATGCAGCTCGCAAGGCATACGCTCTCAGGCGCGCCTTGAGCTCGTCAACACCCTCCTCAGCGCGTACCGCGGCAGGGCACGTCAACAAGGCCGCAGCGGCAACATCTTCTCCGCACTGCACCGCCGCGGCTTCCAAGCATCCTTCGAGTACCGGGCGCTAGAAGCCGCGTTCATGGCTGGGCACGCCGAATGCGCCGAAGCTCTCACTCGAGCGGGCGTACCGCTCGATGCCAGCGCGCACACCAACCCTCAAGAGCGCGCAATGGTGCAAGCGATCCTGGACCGGAATTACGCATCGTTACAAGCCATGATGATGCGGGTCCCCGTGCAAGCCCCGGGCATGACGCCAGAGAACATTGAGATCGCTCGTCGACTGTTTGGAGGCAATCTCCCGATGGCGTTTGGGTACCTCGTCGGTAAGCTCAATCTTGAGGAGCGATCTCCGCCGGGGGGATGGGGCTCTCTCGATCCCGAGGGTGCGAAGGCCAAGGCGCTGCGTGACGCCCTGATGACGCAGACGCAGATGCGCAACTACGAGTCCCGCCTGCTGCACAGCGAGATGCAGCGGCTCCGCGACGAGCTGCTGCGTGAGCAGGAGTCGCCAAGGGTCGGCCACGAGCTGCTGGCCTTCGTATGTAACCCCGACAAGGACCCGACTCCTGGGTCTCGCCTCCCGCAAGCGCTCAACGATGCGCTCGCGGCGTCCTACGGCATGCCCGCCACCATCATCGGCGGCGCGACTCTCCCCTTCGGCCAGTCGGCAGCGCAGTGGTCCGCAGCAGTCAAGGAGGATCGCACTTGCACCTTCGAGCGGCTGTCGCAAGAGCTTCGTGATCGTGCGCAGCGCAGCCAGCTGCCGTCGGCGTTCCTCTTCTCCGGCCACGCGAACCACGGCTCTCCCAAGACCCTCGGCTTCACCCATGCCGACGGCACCTTGGCTCCGATCGTCGATCGTGAGGCCATCGCCACGCTCTTTGGCAGCCACGCCCGTCAGAGCGGCAGCGAGAGTGGCATTGAGCTGCTCGTGCTCAACGGCTGTGAAAGCGCCGAGCTTGCGAGATTGTGCCGAGATCGCGGAGTGCCTTTCGTGGTCGGCTGGGAAACAGCATGTCAGGATGAGGCGGCGTACCTCTTTGTTCGTGGCTTCTTCCGCGCACTGGGTCGCTCCGCTCGCCGCAGCGAGGATTACTGCTCGGCCTTTGACGCTGGCAAGGCGGCCGTGACGGAGAAGAAGCGCCTTGTGCGCAGCACTGATGATTGCGCCGAAGAGGACGTGCCCTACTTCGAGCTGCGCGACCCGCGGCTGCACGTCCCAAATAGCTTGAGCTTCGCCGCAGGCGTGCCCGTCCTGTTGACGGCGGAGCCCTCCTTGCAGGAGCGTCGGTAACTGCAGGCGAGGAGTGTACAGTACACTCAGTACAGCGGGTATCTCTAGACTCTCTAGTTTAAAAGTCGCGTCAGCGGGAAAGATGATCAAGCCCCTCGCTTGATGATGCCAATGCCCGCCTATGATACGGAATCCGTAGTGGTAACCCTACAGTATCAGTACGAGCGGAGTAACGGGACACGCAACGTCACAAATACACCTACTCGAATATACACGCACGTGTCGTGTCGGCTGGCACTGAGCATTCAGCCCTTTTTGGACAGCATCATGTAGCCGAGCGGGAGCACCTGCGCATCATTACGAGCGACGAGCTCGGTGCAAGTGCGCGTGCTAGCCCAGGATTCGAACGGGACCGGCTCGCTAGCGCCATCACTTCGCGACACGACGACGAGGTGCGTGTCCGCCTTGACGACGAGAGGCTTGCCGAGGAAGCCATTCGGATTCTTTGGCGACTCGACGATGGGGAAGGCGACGCCCATGACGAACGCGCACACGATGACCGGTGTAGATCCGCGCTTGTCCGTGGCGTATTCCATGCAATAGTCCAGGTCCAGCGTCACATAGATGCCGCTCCCGTAATAGCCGACGTCCCGCTTGCCCAGGTTGGCGAAGCCACCGAGCAGGATCTTGCGGGCAATCTCCTCCGATGGGGGCGTGTGATAGACGAGCAAGACACGGCTGTGCTCTAGCCGCGTGTCGCACCAGAGCGACGGCCAAGTTAGGAAACGCTCGAGCACCTTCTTACGCGCCTCTTCGTTGCCGTCCGGGCCGGCGTCTGATGACGCGCCGAAGCCCGCGCGCATCTCGTGTGCAAGCCCAAAGGTAGACGTGTCAGCCGCGCGTTGGCTGAGCTTTTTCGCGGCCAACGTGAACGCCATCGAGCGCGAATTGCTCTTGCACAGCACCACCTTATCGACCGTGTGTTGCGTGGCGATGCTGGTGGCTGACACGTGGCTCGATGCTTGGTCGAGCATCGCGAGCAGCTTGGCCGCCGCCCGGGTGCTCGGATCGCCATGATCGCCGGCGGCGCTTGCACCGGCATCCCTACCGATCCCGCCGACGTTGCATTCGCAGAGCTTCACATCGTCGTCGGCGCGCTCCCTGATCCAAACTAGGCCGTTCTCCCACATCGGCTCGAGCAGCGGCATCGTGTCGAGCAACTTCAGGCTCATCGTATGGCGCGTGCGCAGCACCGAGTCGTCGATGCTGACACGGTGCCCATTTGAGAGCTTCTCAGGCCAATCCTCTCGGTGGCGCCCCTGCAATGCCTCGATTTGGGAGACCGTGCGGAACTTCTCCTCTAGAAAGATGTCGGCGACGCTGACCAACTCGTCCTCAGGCAGCCTGCAGGTATCACGCAGCCACGCCACGAGCACCTTGCGGTCGTCCGCACAGCGTCGCTCGGCCGCAGCATGCTCCTGTCGCCGACGGCGCTCTTCCTCCTCCTGTGCCTTTCGTCGGGCCTCGGCCTCCAGCTGCAAGACCTCCAAGACCGACGGTGGCGTTGTCAGAGCCATGGGTCGACCTGGGTTGCTGCTGCTGCTTGCGGTTGTCAGAGCCTGCAGCATGGTGCGCAGCTTCTTGTCGGGGGTCGGCCTCAGGCCGAGATGGCGAACAAAGTCGTCGACCATGTCGCACTCGACAATGTCGGACACGCTCGTCGCGCCCATCTCATCGCACCACGCGATCGACTTCTTCAACGTCGCGTCGTCGGCGATGCCGGCAGGCGTGAGCACCTGCAGGAACCCCAGCGCCGTGGCTCGGCGCCGCAGCTCCTCCGCCGCCTCTGCTGCTGCGGCTCCGGCAAAAGCCTTTTCCGCTGCGGCATTGTCGGCCGCCTTCGCGGCTGCAGCCTTCTCGTCGGCGGCCTTCTTGGCCACCGTGTTTTCTTATGTAACCGTGTCGTCGTGCGGCGGTGCCAATGGCTGGCGTGTGCGCAGCACCGCCTCGTCGATGCTGACACGGTGCCCTTTTGAGAGCTTCTCAGGCCAAAGCTCTAGGTTGAGCCCCTGCAATGCCTCGATTTGGGAGACCGTGCGGAACTTCTCCTCTAGAAAGATGTCGGCGACGCTGACCAACTCGTCCTCAGGCAGCCTGCAGGTATCGCGCAGCCACGCCACGAGTCCCTTGCGGTCGTTCGCACGGCGTCGCTCGGCCGCAGCATGCTCCTGTCGCCGACGGCGCTCTTCCTCCTCTTGTGCCTTTCGTCGGGCCAACTTGCCGCGCTGCATTGCCTGCATCTTGATCACCGCGGCGGCCTCGGCAGCTAACTGGGCCTCGGCCTCCTTGGCCTCCGCCTGCTCCTTGACAGGCTGCTCCTCGAGAAAGCGCGCACGCACCGAGGGCGCATCGCGCAGCAGCTGCAAGACCTCATTTTGCGCCTCGACCGGCTTCTTCACCATCCCCGACGAGAAACCAACCTGGACGAGATCGAGCACGCCGCTCACGTCGGCGCCATGCTGGATGAGCAGCCGGAGCATTTTGGGCTGGGCGAGCGCGCCGAAGCGCTGCACCAGGCTGATGCCGTGATGATCGGTGGCATTCGCACGCGCGCCCGCCTCGAGCAGCGCTGCGCTCTGGGCTTCGTCATCACGTATCATCGTACGAATGATCGCCGGGTCACCATCGTGATCGAGCTGGTTTGGGTCCGCCTTTGCCTTGAGCAGCATCCGAAGACACTCGACGTTGCGCGGGCCCGGGTCACAGGTGGCCAGCATGAGCGGCGTGCCGCCTTTGCCATTGGGCTGCTCCACATTCCCCTTCGCCTCAATGAGTAGCTTGAGCAGCGGAGGGTTCGCCTCCTGGCACGCCCAGTGCATTGGGTGCGCGCCACGGTGGTCCTTGTGACCGATGGTGGCCGTGGCGCCCGCCTTGAGCAGCAGCGCCGCCGCCTCGATCGATCCCTTTTTTGAGACAAAACCGAGTGGGCTCTCGCCATCGCGCGGGTCGATGGCGTTGACGTCGACCTTGTGCTCGATGAGGATGCGCACGCACTCGAGCTTGACATCTTTCCGGACTTCTTCGTAAGTAAGCGCAAGCAAGAGAGGAGAACCGCCTTTGCCATTCTTATTCTCGACGTCGGCCTTGGCCTTGCAGAGCAGCTCGAGGATCTTGGGGTAGGCGTCCTGGCACGCCCAGTGCATCGCATGGGTGCCTATCCGATCCATCTTATTGATCGTCTGTGCCGCGCCATGCTCCAAAAGCAGCTGGACGCACTCGGTCGATCCGCCATGCGCCGCGGCGTTGAGCAGCGTGGTACCATCGTCTTTCGTCGTGTTTGCGTCGGCCTTGGCGCCGAGCAGTAGCCTGCAGCACTCGGGGTGGTCGGCTACGCATGCGACCAAGACGGGTGGGTCGCCATCGGCGTCAAGCGCGTGGATGTTTGCACCGTTGGCCAGCAGCCACTTGACGGCATCGGTACGATCGCCGAGCACTGCAAAGTGGAGCGGTGACATCGACCTCGCGATTGCGTCAAATTGGTAGGTGTCCACGTTGGCCCGGCCCTGGAGCAGCATCTGGAGGATGGGCAGGTTGAGGTTGGGCTCGACGCAGCAGAGCCAACCAAGCGGCGTGCACTCGAGCGGCTTGGTCTTGCACTCCAAGTTGGCACGCGCATTGACGAGCGCCTCGACGCAGCTGCTGTGCGCGCCACGGACCGCCGCAAAGAGCGGCGTGGTCTGCTCGTCGTCAATCGCCTCCATGTTGGCGCCGTGCTCGAGGAGCAGCTGCACGCACACAACGAATCCGTTTCGCGCAGCCTCGCCAAGGGGGCTCAGCTTGCCTCTTGGCTGGATTTGTACGTCGGCCCGACGCTCAAGGAGCAGCCGAGTGCACTCGAGCGACCCAGCGCGGCACGCGTGCCACAGCGGCGATGCCCCCGACGCGTCCTGCACATTTGGGTTGCACTCGGGGCTATTGAGTAGCGCCTCAAGTCGCGTGACTGACTCGGCCGCGGCCATGAAGATGTTGTTGAGGTCGCCGGTGATGAACTCGAGCCGGCGCGCATCCAAATTCCACTCGTGTTTGGGGATTTCCTGCGTCGTCCGATCGAAGCGCACGCGCGCACCACGTTCGCCTCCCGACTCGAGGCCGCCGGACACGTCGCCGTAGTGTACGCCCTTGTGCACCCAGCCGAGCACGTAGCCGCACACGCCCGAGCGCGAGTCACGTACGCGCACGCCGATCCGGAGATCGGGATGCGGCGCACCGTGAGCCCAGACGGACGCGTGTCCGGAGGAAGCCGGGGAAGCAGCCTCGTGCGCGATGCGCGCCATCTGGAGCATCTGCATCATCTGCGACTTTTGCATTTTTAAGTGCTCCCTCTGGGTCGTGTCGCGCTTCGAGGGAGCGCTGTGGCCGCCGCCCGTCCTAGAACCCGTCCCGCCGCCCATCCCACCACCGTCGCCTCCCACGGCCTCCATCTCAGAGGCCTTGCAACTCCACCCTGTGTAGCCTGGGAAGTCGACCTTGAGGTCGCCGTCGGAGTCGATTTTGATGACGACCCCCTCCATGCCATGCTCGACGCCGCCCCAGCCGTATGCTGGCGCAGAGACGCTCTTCTTAACTCTTACGCGCGAGCCCACGCCGAACTTGCCGCCGTAGTCGCCCTTTGCCTCCGGCGGCCGCGACCGGGTGAGCGTGTCGTAGGGCGGGTCGGGCGCGGCCGCATCGAGAAACAGGAGCCGGTTGGCCGCCATCACGTTCCACGGGTTGCCGTCGTGCGCGGAAGGCTTCTTATCATAGTAGACGCGCACACAGCCGTTTTTATTCGAACAGCCGGCGCTCGTGTCGTAGAATCGGCCCTGCGCCGTCGTCCAGCCCACCACTGTGCCGTAGACGGGGCTGTCGCTCCCTTCTACGACCGCACCGATGTCGAGCACGCGCGTGCCGAGCTCGAGCAACGCATGGGGCGTCTCGCCCTCGAAGATGAAGCCCACGATGCCCAGACCCTGCTGCCGACGCCATACAGCCAGCTCCGCCGCTGGCGGCGCCAGGTCGGACACAGAGCCACCAGCGCTGAATGCCCCGGCGCCCTTGACAGCTTCCATGATCTGATCCACTGCAGACTTTCCCGCGGGCCCGAGGGCGGCGCGAACGCTGTTCAGAGCCTCATCCACGAGCTTGAGGTCTGCACCCTCGGGAAGCTGCACGCCCTCATTCGATTCCTCAAAGCCGCAAGCGCACAGGAAGGCGACGGCATCTTGATGTGGGAACAGGTTTTGGCTGAGCGCCTTGTTCGTCTTATGCAGCGAGCGAAATCTTGGATTTTCGGGATTTTCGATCACGTTGCTCAAAACCTTGAGCAAGATGGTCAGCGTCGCCTCTGGCAGGTCACTCACGGATGGCAACCTATATGTTTCGCTCGCATGGCGCGAGGGTTTCAGCATGGACAGCGCCAGAGCTTGGGCAATGTCTGCGTCGTCCATCTCTTGGGCAAGGTCTGCGTCGTCCATCTCGACTAACTCCTCAATCATAGGCCCTGATTGTGTTTGGAGATCGCCGTCCAGCTGAAGCGGGTTGAACTTCATCGTTTCCGGTAGTAGAGGGTGTGGCAAACTGCTCGCCGTAGAGGACATGATAGTAGTGTGCGGCCTCAGCTTCGCGCGCACCTTGATTGCATCCAGATTGTTGGGCACGAGCTCCTTGAGCGACTCCATGCCTTGTTCGACAAGGTAGAGCAAGAGCGGGCCGTCCACGTCACGCTCACGCAGCATAGGCACGTACTGCTGCAGCCTGATCGCCTCGAAGAAGGCTATGACGTCCTCTACGTCCGCGTCGGGCTCGTGACAGCGCTGCGCCAGCAGATCGACAATCTCGCGGCTGCTCGACGACGCCAAGGACGGTGGCGGTGCCGGTGGCATCTGCGGCTGGCGCGTGCGCAGCACCGCATCGTCGATGCTGACACGGTGCCCATTTGAGAGCTTCTCAGGCCAATGCTCTCGGTGGCGCCCCTGCAATGCCTCGATTTGGGAGACCGTGCGGAACTTCTCCTCGAGAAAGATGTCGGCGACGCTGACCAACTCGTCCTCAGGCAGCCTGCAGGTATCGCGCAGCCACGCCACGAGCACCTTGTGGTCTAGCTGTTGGCACCAGCTGTCTAGCTGCGCGTCGGCCACAGCCTCAAGGGACTGGCCACCAGTTGTCAGCGGCACGGGCTGCTCCTCCTCCAGAGGCGGTGGCTGCATCGCCAAACGCGCTGCGGCGGCGAGGCGGACGCGTTGTTCCAGTTGCTCTTGCTCCGCCAGCGACGCGGCGGGTGCGGCGGACTCCGCCTCACGATCAAACTTGCCCTCTTGCAGCCGACGGCGATCTTCTTCCTCCTGTGCCTTTCGACGGGCCTCCGACTCCACTTCCTGTGCCTTTCGACGGGCCTCCGACTCCACCTCCTGTGCCTCTTTGGCCTCCGCCTTGGCCGCCTCGGCGGCCGCCTTGGCTGCCGCCTTGGCTGCCGCATCGGCCCCCTCTTGCTGAAGCGGGTTGAACATCAATGTGTCCGGGTTGAACATCAATGTGCTGTTTGCGCTCGTATCCCAGACCGTCTGCTCGGTGACCGCTTGACCTTCCAGGCTGCGTGCGGTAAACTTGGGCCCGAGAAGGTCGTAGATGAGGAGCTCCGACGTCTCAGCGGATGAGATCTGTATGCGCAAAGCGTCCTTCTGCGTGCACCAGCTGTCTAGCTGCGCGTCGGCCGCAGCCTCGAGGGACTGGCCACCAGTTGTCACCGCCCTGTCGATGAGCGAACGAACACGCGTATGCTCCTCCTCAGTCAACGAGCAAGGCACGGCACGCGCACGCGCACGCCGCTCAATGGCTGCCTGAAGCGCCTTGTCAATCTCCAAACGCCGTTTCACTTCTGCTTCTGCAGCGTCCGCATTTATGCGCGCAAGCTCCGCCTGTGGATCAAACTGGCCCTCCTTCAGCTTGATGAGGTTGAGCCACTCAAGCAAGCCGCCTCGGACGGCCTCGTTGACGACCATTGCTAGCATGTGCGCCCGCGTCAAGGCGCGGTAGAGCCGCGAGCGCGTCTCTAAGAAAGCATCGTCCGACTCCTTGTCGAGTGGTGCGTCGAGGCCGACTGCGATCACAATCAGCCGTTCGAGCCCATCAAAGTTGCCGATCGTGTCGAGTACGAGTGCCTCACCATCGCCACTCCGCCCTCGACAGCGCAGGGCAGACGCAGCTTCTCTCGCCTCGATCAGATTGTACTGCTGCCCTGGCGTCTGATCGGACCGCCTGCCTCGCGCCTGGAACGCTGCCATCAGTTGGGGCTTGAGACCATCGAGAAACGGAGCGTCTGGGACGAGGATGGCGACGCGGTTCCTGAGCTCGAGCCTTGGAAAGCGGTTTGCGATGTGCTCGAGCGCCGCCATCACGCGCTCCGCGTATGCGTGGAATCGTTCCGCAGAGCTGCTGCTAGCCGCAAGCTCGAACAAGAACGACTTGACTGGTGGCCCGTCTGACTTGTGATGGCACTGCGTGTGCAGCTTCCGCTCGCCTCCGAGCTGAACGACGGACGCGGCCTGTACGATGCGCTTCGAGCATCGCACAACTTCGGTGAGCTCCACCACGCGGTGCGCGGGTGGGTACGCAATGTCCCGGCCGAGCGACTGCGACACATCAGCGAGGACGATGCGTCGTGTACGAGACGGTGTCACGTGTGACTCGACCGTTTCGCGCATGGCGGGATTGTTATATATGTGATGCCCCTCATCAACGACGACCATGCTGAATTCCTTGGGCATCTCGTCTGCAGATGGCTGCTTGAAGGATCCATCGTCTGACAGGCTGGCCCGCCTCACGCCTTGATCAAAGGGCAGAAAAAGGAACCACAGCCGACAGAGCATTTCATCACTCTTATATTTGTTGTCGAGCTCGAGGCGTATTCTAATCCAGGATGCAACGAAAACGGCGAGAGCCTCGCGCGGGGCGACAAAGAGGACCGCGGCGTTCTCCAATTGGAGTACGCCCAGCATTTCGTGCAGGGCAATGAACGTCTTACCGCCGCCAGCTGGTGCCTCGATACGCACGCTCTGGTGGCCGTTGCACTCGAGCCGCTTCTGCTGCTGGTGCTTGGTAAGCTTATCGAGACGTACCACGCTTCTCTCGTAGAGCTCGACAAATGCGCTGAGGTCGACCTTGACGTCCAGGCTGACTGAGCTCTGCAGCTTGCGGAGCCCGTCGGTGAGCTCGACGGCAAATCTACCCTCAAGCACCTTGTCGCGCAGTCCATGAAGAAAGGCGACATCAGTCACCGGGATGCGTGCGAGTATGGCCTGCTCATCATTCACGTACATTGCTGCGAGAGGATGCTGCCCACCGAGCGCGGCTTCGATGGCTGCCTGAAGCACTGTTGGCTCAACGACGCTCATGGGATCCACGGCTTGGCCTCCGGGCGCATGTAGGGTGAATCGCAACTCGTCATGGCGCGTGGATGCATCTGACTCCATCTCGGCCTCGTCCGCTTGCCCAATACGCAGCATCTTCTGTGCAGCACAACACACCATGCTCCTTAGTGGTGGAGCTCGGGTACATATCAATCTTCATCAATTGAGCTGCTCACTCCTAAGCCCAGATCCTCGTCAAGAGCCTGCATCTGCTGTGCGTGTGTTCCTAAGCACGTGAGCACAACCGCGCAGGCAGCTTCGCGCACTCGTGCCAAAATGGGCTTGAGTAAGGTCGATAGCTGCACGAGCGGCAGCGACTCGACGAGATCGACCCACACGAGCACAGCGGCGAGCGAGCCAGCGGCCTTAATCCGATCCATGCCTTCGTTGAGGCTCTGCTCGTCCGAGATGCGCCAGATCAGCACGAAGGAGCTGGTCCGGCGCATCAGTAGTGACATGGTCGCCTCGAGAGCGATGCTCCGGCAGCGATGCGCCAACTTCTCGTCCGTAGTGGCTCCGCTCCCGCCCAACACAGCGACGACTCGTTCTCTACGCGCGACGAGAATCTTTCGGAGCTCCTCGACCTCGGGCACGTCGCACGCGAGCAGCTGCAGCGACGACAGTGATTCGCACAACTCGTGCGTCGATTCGTCGACGAGGTTAGAGGGACGTAATAACGCCGTCGTCTCCCTCTCGATCCACAACGGTGAAGTGCTTGCTGGACTTGTCGGCCAATCGACTCTGGTCGGCGAGCCAACGCAGCCACCATCTGCGATGTGGCTTGACAGGTTCATGCGCGCCTCGCCGAAGTATTTCATGAGCTTCTCACCAAGAACGCCAAGGCATACATATTCGAGGATTGGGTCGACGACTATGGACAGTAACTCGTGCAGCAGAGGTGGTTCATTTGTGGTGCGCACCCAGAAGACACAGCCAATTTTGCCGTGGTCACTCAGATGCTTTGCGGCGCGCTCCGCCCCGTGCTGCAAGGCCACAAGAGCGACCCGAGGTCGACGGACCTTCGGAAGATCACTGATTTCCGCCGCCAAAGTCATGATCGTAAGCGAGCCTGAACACGTGGAAGGCGCCACGTCGTAGCCCAGGCCGTGCCACACGAGGCAGTGCGTTTGGCTGCGCATGAGCGAGCGGCGCACGGCGTAGGGATCGGCGTCTCGCAAGCAGATTGTCGCCTTCCCCTTGGCCAGCCACTGAGCGCACTGGTCGGCAAGGGCGGTACTTGCAAGCTGCTGCAACGGGCTGAGATGGGAACGGACGTGGCTGAAGAGCACAGGCGGCGTCTGGAGTACCACAAGCATGTACATTCGCGGCAGTGCGCCCTGCGGACCGGGCATGTCGAGGTGCGTCTTAATTGCTGCGATGGCGTCCTTGACTTGTTTGTCGGGGTTGATTGAGCAGTTGATACGAAGGAGGCGCTTGGAAGCTTGGCCCTCGAGCGGCTCGACCGCCATGCAGGTGAGCATGGTGCCCGGCGGATAGACGAGCTCCTCTTCCTTTGGGTACTGCGAAAGGAAGCCGAGCTGCGCTCCGAGATTCGCCGCATCAAACTCGATCTGAAAGAGCGATCCAAAGTCGTCCCCAGCATAGCTCTGCGCCACCTCCTTGGCTTCGGTGGTGCTCATGGGCGCAAGCTCGACGCCGCATGCGAACGCGTCTCTGCGCTCGATAAACGACTCCGGCAGACGGATGGACGACTCCTTGACGCCGCGATAGACTGTCATAGGGGTCGAGGCGCAGCGAAGCTTGAGGATGCCACCCACAAGTAGTGCTGCACTTGTGGCCCATGAATCGAGCGTCTGAATGAAGTGCTTGCTCTTGGGCTTGTTGCATGCGTGGCAGACGTCCTCATGGCCTGGCTTAGCGAGGAAGCAGCGGCGAGGGTCGTGGTGCTCATGATACGGCAATACGTCACAGCAATGTACCTCTGGCAGGTAGCGCAGGTAGAAGTTGATCGCCTTAAACCACGGGCCCGTGTAGGTGCGTAGTACGGCCGTCTCGGCGAGGGAGAGACGCTCGGGGATCTGGCCGGGGCCGTTGCCCTCCGTAGGCTGCGCCTCGTGGAACTTGGAGAGCACCCATCCGGTACGGCCGAGGTCGCGAGTGAAGCTTGGCACGAGGGCGTCGCTCGGCGCCACTCCTTTTGTCGATGGGTATGCCTCTCTAGCTGGCTGCTCTGTCACGTAGCGTAGCTCGGGCAGCCAGAAGCCGCGCTCATTCTCCTCAAACTCTTCCTGCACGCTTCGAGACAGATTTCCGACGCGCGCGAGGATGCCGTCCTCAAAGAGAGAGCGATCGCCGAAGACAAACGTGGGCAGGTCGGGCAGGAACTTGTTGGCGATCGCGGTTGAGGCGGCTTCCGCGGCGGGCGTGTTCACGGCCGCAGACTTGGGTATCGTCGAGTGGTCATCGGCAGATGAGGACTGTTCCCGGAGTCGCTTCGCCAACTGCCGCTCCAGCTGCTCCCGCTTTACGACGGGAAGGTTGAGAGCGTCTACGAACATCGCATGCGTACTGGGCTGACACTGCAGCAACTCGTCTAGAGTCTCAGCGCCGTTTTCCTTGCACCAGGTTGCCGCCCTCACGAGCCAATCCTCACACTTTGCGGCCTTCAGAAAATCTTCGAGCCCATCGACGGCCCCCTGTCCACCCTCGATGGCCACCGGAGATTGCTCGACGTCATGCAGTGGCGCTGGCGTTGCTGGTGCCGGCGGAGCAGATGGTGGAGGCAGTGGCGCCGGCGATACCGGTGGCGGGGACAAGGCTAGCAGATTGAGGATCCTATTGCGCGATCCAAGCTTGATGCCCATTTTTTCAAGGTCTGTAGCGGAAAGCAACTTGGCATCGTCCACGGAGCAAATATCGTTGTCGGCAAGGATCATCAGTGCATCTTGATTCACGCCGGCGAGGAGATCGCGCAGCTCAGGGTCCATGGAGTTGTCAAACGAAGGCACGGGCGATAAGAGCTCCGCTTCGACACCAGTGCACCTCTCCTGGACCGCGACTTGCATCTCGTCTCCTTTTTTAGGCCCAGTTTGCCTGTGAACGTGAAATGGGGAGGCGGACACGACCCCGAGAAAACGCTCTGGCGTCGGGTTGTTTGTCAATGCGTGCACCGCACCGCGATCCGCGGAATCCTGAAACAGACGACTGACACCACGGAACACGCATCGTAGCCCTTGGTCCCGAGGGAGTCCCCGCTCGCGGCTAGGGGTGCTCCGCCTAGTACGGTGCAGCTCGCGGTATGATCGAGACCCCGCTACTGTACTACCCACATTTCGTGCTTCGTTCGATGCGAAGTTGTACCGTCGATGAAGGACGTCACCATGGCTCATGCCGTCATGCGAATGAGGACCCCGAAGTCCTCGTCGCCATCATCTAAACTCACCCATCGCACGCAGCGACACCGACCTCCGTCACACACCCGACGCCATGAACCTCCCTCACACAACATCCTTCCAAGCGTGCGCCGTGTCGAGCGCGCCCTCGAGCACCCTGCCGCCCATGCCATCCTCTCGTACAGGACGCGCGACCATCCAGCGCGGCGGCGTGCGGGGGCTCGGCGGGACGCCCACCACGGCGCCCACCACGTCGCCCAGAGGGCCCATGGAGCGCATGGCCCCTGCTTGGTTCCGGGTCTGCACCTCGCGGGCAATCCGCCTGGCGCTCGCCGTGGCGGCGCGGAGCGCGCGTAGAGAGCTATCCCCTGCCACGGCAAAGGGGACGGCGCAAGGCGAGCCCCCACCCAAAGCACCGGAGCCCTCTTCCCCTCCTCCCTGACGAACCCTGACGAACCCTGACGAAGCACCGGAGCCCTCTTCCCCTCCTCCCCGCAGGGCTGCAATCCACTTTTCGAGCTCCGTCACCTTCGCCGCCCTCGCGCGGCGCGTCGGCTCAACGTGCGTGCGCGGCAAGCCGTGCCAGGCGCGAGGCGAGAGGCTGCGGCCCTTGGGCATGTAGCCTGGACGCGTGGAGGGGGCAGCAGAGGCGGCGGCCGCCGCCGCTGCGGCCATCGGCGAGGTGCCCGCGGCAGCGGCCTTTTCCGCGGCCAGCGCGGGCGAGAGGGCGCCCTCCCTGGCAACGGCCTGGATCGCGGCCAGCGCGGGCGAGATGGCGCCTTCCCGCGCCGTCGCGTCGAGCGTCGCGTTGAGACTCGGAGGTGCGCGCGCCATAGGGGTCGGTGACGTGGAGCGCGGCGGGGAGCGCGCCGAGACGGGCGACGTGTCACGCGCCGTCGCGAGCGGCGACTTGCCATGCGGCGACGTGGAGCGCGCCGTGTTGGGAGAACTCGCCGTATTGGACGCCGTGTTGGGCGATCGCGCCGTGTTGGGCGAGCGCGGCACCCATCCATGCGCCGACGTGTGCGCGGGCGCCCCCACGCTCACCGTGAACCACGAGAGCCCCTGGCTGATGCCTCGAGAGGTGGCTTGGCCTCCCCGAGGGGCGGGGATGGCGGCTCCGTGGACCCACACATTGAGCCGGTAGCTGCCCGACATGGGCGGTACGAAGGTAAGGATGGCCTCGCCGCCCTCGGACGCGCGGATCGAGGTGTACTGCACGCTGCGTACGGGGCCGTCGAAGCGTGCCACGATGGCGCCCGCCGCGATGGCTGCGTGCAGGTCTTCGAGTGCGGGCGCGTTGCCGTAACGGTCCCGGCAGCGCACGATGACCGCTGTGGGGAACTTGGCGACGGCGTCGCGCGGGATGACGATCGTCGAGTAGAAGCCTTCCGGAGGGCACGCGCGCACGCGGATGGGCCCGATCGGGGCACCGAGCACCGGCGATCCTCGAATGGTCGCAGTCAGCGTGTAGCTCCCACTGTGTAGGAGCTCCTCGTTGATGATGTGAACGCCCTCGACGGGAGAGCCAGCGTTGAACAGGTCGAGGTGGGTACGACCCGATGGGCCTTCGAGGACGAGGCGCAGCTCATCTGGCTTGGCCATCGTCGGGTTACCGAGGCGGTCGGCGATCCGGACGATGGCGGTGAGCTGATCTCCAGCTCGGAGCTCCTCGTGTGTCGCAGAGAAGTCGTGTAGTCGGCCGTTGAGCTCCAGCGTCGTGCCGCGGCAGTCGGCCACGTTGGGTGCGATCGTGAGCGTCTGCGGTGAGCCTACGAGCTCGTGCAGCGCGCCCGAGGGGTCCGAATGCCACAGGTGCAGGTCGAAGGTGCTGCTGCGCTGGCAGGTGTAGCTGAGCTCAAAGACAGCGGTGGACTCGGACAGCCAACGGCCGGCAAGCGTGAGAGGTGCGTCGTCGCCGCCCTCTCCGCCTTCGTGACGGCCGCCGCCGACCTCGTCGACGCCGCCAGCCTCGCCCTCATCGCCGCTTGCCTTGCCGCCACGCTCGCCCTCGCCTCCGCCCTCGCCTCCAACCTCGGCTCCGACCAGCATGACGCCAACGCCGCTCTCGCCACACATGACTGGCTGCTTCGCCTGCCGATCCCACTGGCTGATCCCGAAGCGCATCTGCGCCGACGGGCGCACCGAGTTGCCGCACGCGTCCCTCGCGTGCACGAGGATCACCGCTCGCTCGCCCGCCGTCGCGTGGTTCAACGCCTCGCCGCTCACAGAGCTCGTCTTGGCACAGAGCTCGTTCGGCTCGACGACTAGCCGCAGCGGCGCAGGAGGCACTCCGCCACGCCCATCGCCGATGACCACCTCGCCGCCGATGATGACCGCGCCGGCGTCGTAGCCGCCCGCCGCATCGCCATCAGCGCCGCCAGCGGCCGCGGGCAGCGCCCAGCGCGGAGGGAGCGGCGCGCTCGTCTCATCCTGCTCAATGGCGAGCAAGGTGCCGTCGAGCAGCACGCTCAGCTCGTGTGTTCCAGCGACGCGGCTCGTCCATTCCACCTGGTACGTGCCGTCATCCAGATCGCGTACGCGCGCACGCACCGCGCCACGTACCCACGCCTCGCCGCCAAAGCTGAGCGCCGCGCCGCCGCGATCGCAGGCATTCCCAAACGCGTCACTTGTCCGAATAAGGAAGGTGCGCGCTTCGCCCGCGCGCATGCAAAGGTTCGACGGTTTCACCTCGCAGCGCGAAGTGGACGCGCTCGCTGCCGCCGGATGCACGCAGACGCGCAGCGGAGAGCCCGAGGGTTCACCAACGCCCTCGCGCCCGAGCGAGCTAGCCGCGCGTGTCCGCTGGGCCGGCGGCGGATGCGATCGCGCGTTGGAGTGCAGAAGCACATGCAGATCATAAGTGCCTGCTTGCTCAAGCTTCACACCGACGAGCCGTCGGTTGGCCGCGTACGAGGCAGGCGTCGGCATCGCGCGCAGGCTCAGCTGCTGGACCGGCTCGGCCAGCGGGCTGGCCATGGGACGGCCGGCCGGGCTGCGGGCTGACCGGCGGGGGGGCGCCAGCCCTTCGTCGAGCGCAGCGTACACTTCGCCCATCTCTCGGCCGGCCGGGTCTGTGGCCGGCCGCGCCGTCGTGGGCACGCGCACGGCGTACACCTCGCTGGCGGCGAGAGCACCGTACAGTGAGCGCCACGGCGTCACCGAGAGCTTCAGGGTACTCGGCTCCATCGCCACGGGCCGCGCCAGCGCATCGAAGAAGGCAATGTCGAAGCAGGCCGAGTGTCCCGCGATGGTGTGCATCACCTCCGAGGTGAGCGCGGAGACGCCGCGGGCGCTTGCGTGCATCGTGGGCGGCAAGACGCGCCCGCCAATCGCCCTTGGCGGGTGCCATCATGCGGCACTGCGTCGTGTCGTGTCCCGGCGTGACGACTGACGCCATGGTAGGCGAGCCTCCGATGTGCTCGCCGCCCAAAAGCACCGATACGAGGTAGTTGCCTGTGACAGAGCCCTCCCACTCGCACACGTACGTGCCGTCGCCGTGGTCGACCAGCGAGGGGCTCACGCGCGACGGGCCTCGGATCGAGACGGTGAACGCGTTGCCGCCGCTGGAGCAAGCGCGCCCGTCTTCGTCGACCGCGTGGATGTGGAAGACAGTTGGCTGCCCCAGGACATGGCCACGGAGGCCCTCGCCCGCCGCGACGCTTCTTGTGAGTGATGCGGCTTTCTCCATGGGACCGTGGTCCGCAGGACGGCCCGCGGGATCGATCGTGGCAGAAGGAGCCTCGGTGACCCACGCAGTCTTGGGGCGGCCCGTGAGCGACCGAAGCGGAGAGGCGGGCTTTGCGGCGCTTGCTACGCGAGTGAATACGGTTCGAGCTCGATTGCGGTGAAGATGGCGCCTTGCTCGAGGATGGCGAACGGCTATAAACGAGCTGGGGAGTGAAGGGTCCCGACATGGCTTCCGTTACGTTCCAAGTTTTGAAACGACGTAACCGACGCTCGGGGGGTCTTGCCTAGTCATACGGCACGTGATCGCTTGTTTAGACACTAGTGTTGTTTCGGCTAATTAGCGTGCGTGCTTGCTTGCTTTTTTGCTTGATCCGTAGGTCTGGCCCGAACACGGCCGAGCTGCTACCTGATAGAAACACATAGGGTGGGGGTAGGGTAAAAGTGTGGGCATTTTGGCGTAAGACGGTAAAAGTGTGCAGCTGCACAAGATTAAAAGTCCTCGTGCCTCCGTATCCAGGGTAAAAGCAGGGTAAAAGCAGGGTAAAAGCCACTTTTACTGAAAGCACCAGTAAACTTCGCTTAAACAGCCGAGCGTGAATGTAATTCATGAACAGGAGACTTCGCCGGTCCTCATGGCGCGCGGGCGCGCTCACGAGTCACCATAGGGTGGGGGTAGGGTAAAACTAAAAGTGAGGGCATTTTGGCGTAAGACGGTAAAAGTGTCCAGCTGGGAGCTGGACAAGATCGGATAATTGCGTAATCCGTAAAACGGTAAAAGTCCTCGAGCCTCCGTATCCAGGGAAGCCATCTGTGAACGTGAGGGCCTCCTCATTAGCGAAATATAAGAGGAACAAATCCGTTTTTGGATTGGCCGACAATTCCACAAAACCATATGTCCACTTTGCGAGGATGGCGACTCAATACGCAGCCCCTCTGATGATCCAGCAATTAGGTGGTTTCCCACCCGACGAATCTGTCACCGCGAACGATAGTCCGGAAATTAGCTCTTCGCGACACCAGACGTGGCAACCATCGCGCGATGGTCGCGCGCCGCTGCGCCAGCTCGAGCTCGCCAATATCCACGAGGGACAGCGGCTGATGTCCGAGTGACAGGCCGAGCTGAAAGGAAGACGAGAAGGCGACTACGCCAAGCACCAGCTGCAACGAGGACGAGAAAGCGAAGCTGCGCTTCGAGCTGACGGTGCTCACGAAGCCCGCGGCCACGCTCGCCAAGTCCCACGAGTTCCACACACCCGAGTATGCAGCAGGGCGTGCACCAGTTCGACTGGACTCTGCGCCGGCTGCAGAGCGACGGCCGTCCTTGGACGACAACACGATGCTCAGCCTCTCCCCTGCCTCGCCACCGCCACGGCCGGCAAGCTGCCGTATAGCCACGACACTATCGTCTCTCGACGCCGCCGTCGTCACGCGACGGCGGCCTCGAGTGACTTCTTTGCGTTCCCTTCGGGGGGCGCGCCAAGGCGCGTCTGCCGAAATCCC
>JWZX01001742.1:0-10111 GCA_001275005.1 Chrysochromulina tobinii | reverse complement strand
CTCGCGTCCCGTGGACGTACCCGACTCTGGCATGCTGTGCGATCTGCTCTGGTCCGACCCAGAGGCAGATATTTCGGGCTGGGCGGAGAACGACCGTGGCGTCTCGTACACGTTTGGCGCGGACGTTGTCACCAAGTTCCTGCAGAAGCACGACTACGACCTTGTCGTGCGCGCGCACCAGGTCGTCGAGGACGGCTTCGAGTTCTTTGCCGACCGGCAGCTGGTGACGCTCATCTCGGCGCCCAACTACTGCGGCGAGTTCGACAACGCCGGCGCCGTGATGAGCGTCGACGAGGACCTCATGTGCTCTTTCCGCATCCTCAAGCCTGCGGAGAAGGCCAAGTTCGGATTCGGAAGTCGCCGGGGTACGTGAGGTCTGTTATCGAATCTCGAATCGGCGGCACGACCCGACGGCCGATCTCTGTGGTTCACTGTTGGGCGTGTAGTGGGTGTAGTCGACTGCCTCGAGTATGCCTCGAGCTCGTGCTCGGCGCTCGGATCCTTGCACCTCGGGGGGCACATGTTTGTTGAGAAAGGGTCAGTTGAATCGACATGTTTGTTGCTGGTGTTTACGCACGTAGGGAGGGGCCAATGAACCGCCCCCTGCCAAGGGGGAGTTCCAGCCACCCGATGGTCGCCCGCCTCGTTAGGTACGGTCCGGTGAGACAAAAGAAAACTTTTCTGTTGCTGGTGTTTACAGACTTCTGATGACGGTTGACAAAACCCCAACCCCCACCCCTCCCCCCACCCCCCACCTGATTGCCTATCACAATCCCGCCCGGTAGTATAGGGCAGCGAGCAATCCCGCAAGTATTCCCCGTATCTCGACTGTATCTCGGCGAATATCTCGCATAAATCTCGCATGATTAACTAATATCGCGCCCGACATTCCTGCCAAAAAAGTTTACAAGGCTGTATACCACAATAGCACTATCACCCACGTCACCACCCTTCCCCAAAGGGGGAGAGTGGGACCACCCCCCTAGGCCACGACGCCCAAACTCGCCACAAGCAAAAAAAACGAAACCTCCCAACCCACCCCCCGTCGGGAAAGCGGGGTTCGAGGTGTGGGTTCTTACTAAGGGGGGTCTAGTTAGTGTACACCACCGCAGACTGTACCGTACCGTAGTACATGCCCATCACGTTCGGGCTCTCCAAGTGAGGCCCTAGGGTGCGTGCGTGTATAGGTATGGTCCGGTCACCAAAAGCAAACTTTCCTATAGGGCAGCGAGCACCAGAGATCACACTGTGTGCTGGGAGAGACCGACCTCACTAGCGAAATTGAGTAGCCCAAGCGAGCGAGTACTCAGTACTTGTGTTGACCGAGGGGAGCGGAGCCGTCCTTTGAGACGGTGGTGGAGTGAGCGTGGAGGGACCGCGAAAAAACTGAACTGAACTGAACTGATCGTCAATTCACAGACATTCACAGTTGCCTCCGCGCCCATGCTCGGCGGCAAGGGCGGCAAGGGTGCCGCTTCAACGCCGGCGCCTGAAAGCCTGCCACCATCGCGTGCCGAGCTCGCCGCGTTGTACGCCTCCACGCTCACCGCAGCCGCCTTCCTCGCGCCCAAGGGTGTGTCCTGTACCATCGGCCGACTAGCACCAACCGTGCGCGGGCTGTGCGGGCTGGAGCTCACCGGCACGCACCTTCGTCAAATGTGCGGGCTCGACGCGAGCCTTGCGCTCCGCTTCGCAATCGTTACGAGTGGCGACGTGGAGCTTGAGCTGGTCGTGCGCGAGTCGCTCCGCATGATCGCCACGCCGGGCGCCGTTCGCTCACGCCATAAAAGGTTTGTCAAGGCGCTCGCAAGCACGGCGGGCGAGGTGCCCCAGGTGGCTGTGCCGCCGCTACCTGCAGGTATCACGCAGCAAAGGCAGGCCATCGCAGAGGGCGCTCCAGATCGTAGCGAGCGCACCAGCATCGCAACGGCTTCGATGAGCTCACCCAGCCGGGCTCGCTCGCTGACGGATGTGAGCGGCCTTCCCTCGCCGCCGCCGCGGCCTCTGCGACGCGCTTCGATCGCGGCCCCGTCACCTCCAAACGCGGATGCTCGCCGCGAAGGCGGTCTTGGCACGGACGCCACCGCCGTGGAGACTGCGCAAGGTGATGTCGCCGCATCGCTGGCTACGGCCGACGATGACGTCGAGGGCGACTGGGAAGATGAGGTGCGGCCAGCGTCGGCAGAGGAGGCTGCATGCACGGCGCACTCTGTGGATGGCTCAAGGGCAGCGCGCACCCAGGAGCACGTTCATTTTAACGGCGGCGGCCAAAGCGGCGGTTGCAGCGGGGGCGGGGTCAGCAGCGAGCCGCGGCCGACACCGATCGCCGCCGGCGGCGGGGAGCGCCCAAGTGCGTGCGAGCGCTTCCTGCGGCGGCTGAGGCACTCGCCTTTCCTCACCGATCAGATCATTCACTACCACGAGCAGCCGGCGCGCCCGGCAGAGTATGCTATGCCGCGTGTGGAACTTGCGCCGGCGGTGAGGGCACTCCTTGAGGCGACCGGCCGCACTCGGCTGTACTCGCACCAGGCGTGTGCGGTGGAGGCGCTCATGGGGGGTGGGCACGTGATGTTGTGCACGCCGACCGCCTCGGGCAAGTCCCTCGGCTACCTCATCCCGACGCTCCATGCGATGGCCACGGATGGCAATAGCCGTGCACTCTTTCTGTTCCCAACGAAGGCACTTGCGCAGGACCAGAAGCGCGCGCTTCGCTCGCTCACGAATGCATGCGCCACGCCTCTATTTGGGCTGCCCGTCGCGACGTACGACGGCGACACGCCGCAAGCGGAGCGTGCCGAGCTGCGCCAGAGCACGCGCATCTTCCTCTCGAATCCAGACATGCTCCACTGCTCCATCCTGCCGCACCACAAGGAATGGGCGCCGTTTTTGAGCCACCTATCGTATGTGGTGGTCGACGAGGCGCATATGTACGGCGGCGTCTTCGGCGCACACGTGGCGCTCATCCTGCGCCGATTGCGCCGGCTCGCGCGGCTGTACGGCAGCAACCCCTCCTTTGTGTGCTGCTCGGCCACTGTGGGGAATCCGGCCGAGCTCTTCCAGATGCTCACGGGCGTGTCGCGCGACGCGACGACGGTCATAACAGGGGATGGTTCACCGCATGGCCGACGACGGCTGCTGTTCTGGAACCCACCGCTCGCAGCCCAGCCCACGCCGTTGCCCCCGGGGAAGGGCGTGCCGCTGACCGAGCCGCAGCAGGCCGTGTGGTCACACCATTGGGAGGGCCCGCCGAGCGAGCAGCCGCCTCGCGCAACGGCGAGCACGGCAGAGCAGCCTCCGCCAAAGCGTCGGCGCGGGCCCGCCGCACCCGACGAAGCGCGCGACGAGCCGGCCTCGGGCTTCAGTGCATCCGGCTTCAGTGCAGCGGAGGAAGCGCGGCGACGTGCCGAGCGCATGCGGCGCGACGACGAGGGGCGGCGCGCCTCGTCGAACATCGAGGCGGCCGTGCTGCTCGCCGAGATGGTGCGCGCGGAGCTCAAGACGATTTGCTTCTGCTCGGTGCGCAAGATCTGTGAGCTCGTGCTCGACTACGCGCGCCAGCACCTTCGCGCCGAGCTGGGCGTCCAGAGCTCACATGCGCCCAGCCTTCTGGGTGCGTATCGCGGTGGCCTGACGCCCGCGGATCGGCGGCGCGTCGAGGCGCAGCTGTACGATGGCACTCTGCGTGGGGTCACAGCGACCTCTTCGCTCGAGCTGGGCGTCGACATCGCCAACTTGGACGGCGTCATCATGCTGGGATTCCCAGGCTCGCTCGCGTCGCTCTGGCAGCGGGCCGGCCGGTGCGGACGCACTGCCGACTCCGATGCGCTCTGCGTGCTCGTCGCGTACCCGTCAGCCATTGACCAATGGGTCATGCGCCACCCGGAGCGCACGCTCGCTATGGGTGTCGAACCAGCAGTGGTCGACATCGCCAACCCGATGGTGCTTGAGCAGCACTTGCTCTGCGCAGCCAAGGAACAGCCGCTCACCGCGGAGGACGCCGCACTCTTTGGCGGCTTCTCCGACGACGGTGCTGTCGACTACCATCAGGCAGTGCAACGGCTGCAAGCTGAGGGCAAGCTGATCGCCCTGCCCCTGCCCGGCGCAGTGGTCTCGGCCAGCATAGGCGCGGACGCGGACGCGGCGGCCGCAAGGGTGGCGGTGATGGGAGCTTCGGCGAGCTGGCGTTGCGACGTGCTGATCGAGCGTCCTGCCGAGCTTTGCAACATACGCTCAATTGACCAGACACGTATCCAGGTGCTCCATCGCTGCGTGCGCCGGCGCGACCAGCCAACCATTGGAGAGGCCTTCCGCGCTGGCATGGGCGGCGGCGGCGGCGCTGGAGGCGATGCCGGTGGTGATGACACCGAGTACGACGAGGTGATTGATGAGGTGGAGCGCCTACGCTGCTGGTACGAGCTACACGAAGGGGCCATCTACCTCAACCAAGGGCGCAAGTTTGAGGTGGTCAGCTGGGAAGCGCCCAGGGGCATCATCCGCGTGCGCGCGACGAATGCGCGCTACTACACGGGTTGCCTCGACAAGCTCAAGGTGCACGTGATGCAGCGCAATCAAGTGTGGCCGTTCAGCGAGATTCCTCGCGCGGGGACCGGTAGCAGCGGCGGTGGTTGCAGCAGCGGCGGCAGTTGCGGCAGCGGCGACGGCGGTGGTGATGGTGGCGAGGTCGGCAGCCGCGCTGGCGGCGAGCGCAGCAGCGGGCAGCTCTGCTGCGGGCGCGTGCGCGTCACGCTTGAGGTGGGTGGCTTCGTTAAGCGCTGGCAGAAGACTGGCGAGATCTTCGAGGAGGTGCCGTTGCGAATGCCCACCTACGCGTACGACACGCGTGCGTGCTGGGTGGATCTCCCCGAGGATTCCACCGCGGAGCTCGCGAAGCTTGGATTGCCCATGGACGCCGGTCTGCACGCGATGGCGCACGCACTTCTCTCCATGCTGCCTCTGCGCCTCTCGTGCGACCCGGGTGACGTGGGCTGTGAATGCGATGCATTGCGCCACCGTCAGCTATGGCCCAAGCGGCTGCTGCTCTTCGACAAGCGCGAGGGTGGGCTTGGGATCGCCGAGCGCGCTGCCACCGTGCTGCTGCCTCTGCTCCGTGATGCCTTGCTGCTGATGACTGAGTGCGACTGCAAGGACGGCTGCTACTGCTGCGTGCATAGCAGCAAGTGCGCAGAGTACAACGTGGGCGTGGATAAGCGCGCGGCGATCGCGCTGACGAAGCACGTGCTCAACGCGGCGGCGGCGGCGCGCCTGCCCCCAGCACGCGGCTCGGTCCAGCAGGCAGCGGTGGACCCGTTGGCGCCTGCGTGCTTTGCGTGCGCGGAAGAAGACAAGGCGCAGCCCGTGCGAGACGAGGGGCGCGAGGACGAGGGCGAGGTCGAAGAGGCGGACGTGGCGGAAGAGGTGCCCATGCCCGAGCAGCAAAGCATGTTCGGACGCTCGATTGCAATCTTTCGAGGCCTGGCAGGCAGTGGGACGAGTGGAGGTGGAGCACGATTGAGCTCAGATACTCGGCGCGTCGCAAGTGGCATTGCTGCGAGGCCGCCTCCATGTGCAAGGTTGTGAGAAAATCTCGTTGTCTGCCATCGAATCCTTGCGCCCTGCCGCTTGGCAGGCACACCGAACGCACCTCCACGTAACCTCCACGCCCACTCCAGTGCCCCCAATCCCGGCCGTCGAGCCCCTCGCGGCCTCGTCTCTCAATTCCTTCTCTCTGATAGAATTATTCTTTTTTTGTGAGTCTGCCTTCGCTTGATCTCGAGACTCTAGTCTCCACACTACAGAATAATAGACGAGATACAGAGAGATTTGTAACTGACCTAGCTACCTACCAATTGCCGTAACTGGAAACTGCCTCGTCGCGCTTCTCCGCCGCCTTGAGTAAGCTCAGGAAGTCGCGGTCACGTCTCGTCGCCCGGAACGCACGCATTCGCACACGGCACACCGCACACTGAACACGGGGCACACGCCCCCATGAACACCCCCCATGAACAACCCCAATGAACACCCCCATGGATGCCACACGTCTGCACACCCAATCCCCTCATCGCTCGCTGCTGCTGCCCACGCCTGACCACACTCACTTCTTCCTTGGAGGCGGAGGCGGCATGAACGAGAGCGCGTGCGTCACCGACTTGGGCGATGGAGGTGACGAAGACACTGGGCTTCCCCTCGATCTGAGCGGCTCCTTCGACGAGAGTATTGCCGTGACTGCCTCGTCGCGCTTCTCCGCCGCCTCGAGTAAGCTCAGGAAGTCGCCGCTGCGCGGGCTGGACCTCGCCATAGAGAACTTGCCGCCCGTCATCGTGAAGAGATGTGCCTCGGCGGATGCCTTGCAGCGCTCCATCATCTCGCCGCCCAGGTTGGTGTTGCCGAAGCGCCTCAGGTCCGTGGAGAGGATGACCGGATCGGTGAGCACGAAGCCCTGGTCGCTCTGGATACCCTGCAGATCGGCGACCATCAAGAAGCCGCCGGTCACCTCGTACGTCCAGAGCGCGAAGCGGAGCAGCCATGGGTCGAGCCTGTCCTCTTCCCAGGGGCCCGTGTTGTACGAGAAGCGCGTGAAGCTCCCCTCGAGGAACGGCTCGGCGAAGTACGTCCGCGAGCCCTTGGCCGTCTCGACGGTGGCAACCGATGAGAGCACGTAGCGGATTTGCCGGTTGGCGGGTGGCCGCTGCGTCCTGTTGAACTCGGCCGCGAGCGCCGAGGCGACCGAGTTGACCTCCATCTCTTCAAGGTAGCGCTCAAGCAGGTGGTCCTTGGCGTCCTTAGACTTGAAGTCCTTGAACACACAAGGCTGCCACGTGGCAGACGAGCCGCCCGAACCGCCGCTCGTCATGATCTGGCCGAAGCGCGCGAGGCGCAGGTTGCCCGTGTTGAAGGGCTCGGGCGCCACCTTGATCTGGCACCGCTCACACGACGCCTCGCCCGACGCCTTGCTCGCGCTCAGGCCACTGGACGATGAGAAGAGGCCCCTAACTGCCGTGCCGAAGCCGACGAGCATGGTCTCGAGCGGGCCGCTGGACTTAAGGGAGGCGATGTCGATGACTTCCTTGTTCATGTAGAGCTTCGCGTCGAGGGCGGGCAGCAGCTCCCAGGCTGGCGGCGCCGGGGTGAGCACAAACGCGCGCAGCTCAGCGTCTGCACACTTCGTCGTCCGCCCACGGCTAGCGGTGAACGTCTTATGCATCGACTTGCGCAGCGTCGCTGTCGCGTGCTTCGTCAGCGCGCTTGGGTCGCCAAGCGGCACCGTCTTGATGGGCGAGCCGCCCAGGTCGCTGTTCATCACGCGGATCATTTTTGCAGTTATTGAGTCGTTGATCGAGCAGAACACGATGTCAATGTTCATTGCGACGAGCTTCTTGAGCTTCTCGGGGATGCCGTGATCGCCGCTCGTGTGATTGTCATTGCAGCCATCGTGGTACCGCGCGCCGTGCGACGGCGCGTCGGCAATGAAGAAGAGGACGCGCGTGGGCGAGCTCCATGAGAAGCGGAGCACGTCGGAGATGCCCGAGGAGACATCCTCGCAGCCGTCGCCGCCACCGTCAGCGCGGATCGACGAGACGTTCGAGACAAAGGTCTCGAGGCTGTCCGTGAAATCGAAGGGCGAGTTTGTATCCTTCGGGCAATCGACGCGGTCGCGGTAGCCTGTGATCGCGACGCGCAGCTGGAGGTGCGGGTTGGTCTTCTGCACATCCGTTGCGATCTTGACGATCTGCGTCTTGACGGCCTCGATGTGTTTTCCCATGGAGCCCGTCGCGTCAATCATGAAGCACAGATCGGTCCGTTCCGACTCCTTGATCATCCGCATCACGTCGCGCACGGCAGTCTTGCGCTCGGTCAGGCGGAGCTCTCCCCGCGCGGCATCGAGCTTGGCCTTCGTCTCCCGCGCCTTGGTCTCCCCAAGCTCCTTGTCGAGCTCCTCTTTGCGCCTCATCACGGCCTCGAGCTCCTCGCGGTCGGCTCTCGTCGCTGTGCCCTCTTTCATGGTCTTCATGAGAGCCGCATTGCGCCGCAGCAGCTCGTCCACCTCCGTCTCTTTGGCGATGGATTCCTCGGTGGACTTGCGACGCTTGATCTCGAGCGTGCTGAGGTCAGCCTTCTCCTTGTCGGCACGCGTGGCCGTGCCCGCCTTCACCTTGGCCATGAGGGCCTCGTTGCGCCGGATGAGCTCGTCCCTCGCCTCGATGGTGCGCATCGCGTCGGCATCAGCCTTGGCCTTCTCAATGGCAGCCATGGTCGCCTCGAGCTTGGTCGTCTCAGCGCGCGTCGCGGTGCCGGCGCTCAACTTGCGCATCAGCTCGGCGTTGCGTTCCATGAGGCTCTTCGTGTCCATGGTGCTCGCCTCGAGCTTGATGGCGGTGCGCTCTTGATCCTCTGCAGCGATCGCGGCCATCGTGTTGTTGAGCTGTTCGGTATCGGCACGCGTGGCCGTGCCCGCCTTCACCTTGGCCATGAGGGCCTCGTTGCGCCGCATGAGCTCGGCGCGAGTCATCGTTGCAAGAGCCGAGCTTTCAGTGTTGCGCCTCTCGATCTCAGTCATCGTAGCGTCGAGCGCGCGGTGGTCGTCGCGTGAGGCCGTGCCGTCGTTGAGCTTGCTCATGAGCGCTTCGTTGCGCTTGATCAGATCCGCGAGTGCCTCGTCCACGAGCGCCATTGTTCTTCCGAGCTCGATGGCGCACTGCGCGCTCGCAATGTTGGAGTGGCAGGGTGCTCGCCATTTCAGAAAGACTGCTTTCATTAGAAACATTCATGATTATGGGACTGTGTCTCACAGCAGAAAAGGTACATATTTTGTTGCAGTAAATTTGTTTGAGATTTTGTGTGGGGCGCGCTCGCAAACCCCGAAAGAAGAGCGAGCTCGCTCGCTATAGGTGAGGGTGCGCTCGTCATTTGTGCACCCATGGCCATGGAGACGCTTCTCGCCCAAAAAGAGCAGCTCATGTCGAAGCTGACGGCTGGCACCGCGACTGACGATGAGATGAAAACGTTGGAGGCGTTGATGGGTCTCCTCGAGCGCAGTGTGTTGGTGCGCTCGCCATCATTTTGTGCACGCATGGCGGATCGTGAGACGCTCCTCGCCATAAACGCGCAGCTTGTGTCGAAGCTGACGGCTGGCACCGCGACTGACGATGACATCAAAACGTTGAAGGCGGTGATGGGTCTCCTCGAGAAAGAAGCGGCAAAGGTCCTGGAGAAGAGGTCGATCAGCAGCAGCCTACCACGGACAGAAACGAACGGGAGCAGGCGGATGGCATCCCAGCTCATCAAATCCTATGTACCACTCTTGCCCAAGAGTGGTAGCGGAGGGCAAGAGTGGTACGGCTGTTGCGAAATCGAACGCATGAGGGCTGAAAGCGACGCCGAGAATTGGGGTGTCTACAGCGATAACCCAAGAATTGCGGAACAATTACGCACCAAGCAATCGCGCACCCATCAGGATCAAGAAGCTGCCAAGCGGATCGTTTCGGCTGATCGTGCTCTCGAGGCTCGCAAGGACGCCGAAGCCGCCGAGCGCGTGGCTGCAGCAGATCGTGCGATGGCAGCACGGGAGAAAGATCACAATTCAACTCGTCAGCGCCAGCGCGAGGAGGAGCGACGACGCGAAGAAGAAGCAGCTTCACACTCGATTCCCGGTGGCTTGGCCGAGGGTGATATAGTGGCCTCGCG
The DNA here is from genome assembly GCA_001275005.1 of Chrysochromulina tobinii. Classification (NCBI taxonomy): domain Eukaryota; phylum Haptophyta; order Prymnesiales; family Chrysochromulinaceae; genus Chrysochromulina; species Chrysochromulina tobinii. Next base: position 430 of record JWZX01001742.1, on the reverse strand, counting down.
CGTCTCGACATATTCTCGGAAGGGGGAACCAATCTATGAAGGCGACATCGGCACGGTTCTCGGGGCTTGCACTGTGGACTGGTGGCATCGCTGGCAAGTCTCTGTCCACTTCAGTGGGCGCTGTGGAATCTGCGACATGCTCGTCTCACAGGTCCAGCGAGCTGGCTATACGGCACGTGAGGCCAAGACCGCCGGGTTCAGGGCGGGCTACTCGTGCGCCGAGATCAAGGCGGCGGGGCGGACATGCGCCGAGGCCAAGACCGCGGGCTATACTTTGGAGGAGGTCAAGCGAGCTGGCTATACTGCACGTGAGGCCAAGACCGCCGGGTTCGAGATCAAGGCGGGCTACACGTGCGCCGAGATCAAGGCGGCGGGGCTGACATGTACCGAGGCCAAGACCGCGGGCTATACTTTGGAGGAGGTCAAGCGA
>JWZX01001741.1:0-13011 GCA_001275005.1 Chrysochromulina tobinii | reverse complement strand
CCTGGTGAAGAAATTGTAATTTGATCGAGCGGTGGCATGACGAGGGCGAAGAAGTTCGGCGGGCGCGTGGACAGGGTCGACCCCGTAACCTGTCGGCACAGTCAGGCGTCACGCGTCAAAACCAACTCTTGACAAGCAAGCGCTGGGATGAGCATTTTCCCAACGCACGTGCGTGGACGCTTCTCGCTTTCACGTACAAGTCTAAAGTCAGTCAGAAAGTCAGTCAGACTCTCAGTCAGGGAGTCAGTTATGACGCGGCCACAGACTTCATTTTTTGTCTGCGAGTTACAATTTGAGATTCAAGTAACATAACGAGAAATCTGTAATCTGAAATGATGTTCCGAACATGATGTTGCATGTTGCTCCAATCAGTTTTTACGCATTTACCCGACCTTGACCTATGAATTCATACGCGGAATGGAACTACCTGTTAACCCTGAATGCACGGCAACCGGGCAACCCCTGCAGCGTGACGAAGTTTACTGTACAGTTTAAGGGAGCACGGAACACCTGTTGTGTGCCGTGTTGAGAGTGTGTTTATGTACGGTGGTCGGTGCGCGTGTCTGTGTGTGCTGGCGGTCGACCTGTAGTCGATCTCGCTGCTCCTCTGCCTCAGACTGGTTCGTATGAACTGAGATGAATCTGATGCACCCTTCATCTCAGGCGTGCCGGCTGAATCGCTTGCGGAAATCGCCACCGGTGAGCGGTGAGGCGAATAAGACGTGCTGATTTTCCCCGGCCTGGTTCAGGCGCATCACGGCCGACGGCTGGCCAGGGTGGAGCTCACCCGTGCCAACGATGGCGGAGGCCTCGGTGACGGCGTCCGCGCGCAGGCCGAGCGCCTCTGACTGCCTGAAGCTCTCGTTACGCGCGCTGGGCGGTGCGGAGGTCGTGGTAGACGGAGGGGGAGCGCGCGGTGGAGGCGCAGCCCCCGCCGGCACCCTCTGCTGCTGCTGCTGCGACGGTGGCGGGGGGGACGGACTGATGTTGGAGAGCATGATGATGTCGCCCGCGCCGGCCTTCCGCGCCTTGCCGACGCTGCCGTCGGCGGTCCTCTCGGTCAGATGGCCGATGATGCGAGTGCCGGTGCGCGGCGAGAGGTTGAGAGAGCCAACGGCCGACGAAGAAGGGCCTAGCCGGGCTGCGGCCAGCTCCGCGAGCGCGTTCACGTTCGGATCGCGCCGAGGCGGCGGTGCATTGGGCGCTGGGCCAATATACTCGCGCACGAAGTGAGCCGCCTTTTGCAGCGCCAGGGCGCGGTTGATCACTGACGAGCCGCGGTTCATAAACTCCTCGTGTTTGAAGGCTCCCACGTTTGAGGGTGCGGACGGCTTGAGCCCATCGCCCTGCGCTGCGGCGAGGGTCGCCTTGAGCGCCTGCACCGTGTGTGCAAAGTCCTTCGCCCGTGCCTCCTCGATCTTGGCCTTCTTGGCCTCCCAACGCTCCTGGCTCTCGAGCATGCGCTTCGTGAGCGTGTGCATTGCCCGCGTGAGCCCCGCGTTGCCGTCGAGCGACTCGTCCAGCAGGGCGGCGTCAAGGCCCGCATGCCCGGCGGAAATGTGTTTGGGAGCGACGAGTGTTTGGTGGAGGCGTACGAGCTCCATCTTCGTGTGCAGCATCGTGCGCATCGCCTCAGAGCGTTCCGCGCGCAGCTGCTCGTCACGGTTGAGCAGCCGCGCGAGGGAGTCGACGAGCAGCTTGCCCGTCTCGTGCGACTGCTCGAGCGCGACCTTAACCGCCCGGGTGGCGCGACTGCTCAGGGCGGCCAACGACAGGCCCACCACGCCCACCACCTGCTGGAGTGCGGGGAGGAGCTCGCTCATCTCGGCGTCGTTGCGGCGTGTCCACTTGCGGATGGGCACTCAGCGCGGCTGCCGGGTCCGAGGCGAGGCCCTGCTGGAGCAGCTCCGAAGTCGACACGAGCACCGTCACCGGCGCGTCATGCGGCGCGGCGCCGTCTTCGAGCTCCTTGTCGTCGCCGCTGTTGGTGATGGCGGCCACCTCGTCATCTGCAAAGCCGGCGGCATCGCCCATGTGTATGGTTGGAGGTGGCGTTTCTCGCACATTGTCTTGGGGTGGCCGTTGATCGTTGGGTGAGCTCGTCGCGCCTCGGCGGATGGAGATCTGCGGCAGCGCCTCCGGCGCAAAAGACACCGCGCGCTCCTCACGCGAGCCTTTGGTCTGCTGGGATACGTACGGACCGAGGCCCACCGGCTCCAGCGTGCGACTCGCCACGGCCTGTACGAGCTGGCGCGTCCGTGCATCGAGCGCCGCTTTCTGGTTCGCTGCAAAGCGAGGTGAGACCTCCCGGAGAAGCATCAACGGCTCGAGGTCGGAGGGCGGCCTCTCCCCCATCGAGACGGGCGCCGTGCGCAGCGGCGAGGGCTCCGGCTGCATGCCCACGCCGCCGCCCGTCTCGATGGCCACGAGCCCGAGAAGCTGCGTGATGGCATTGCGCAGCTGTTCGACCTGCGGGCGCAACTGCTCCAGCTGGGCTCTGGACTCGTGCCCTTGTTTCGCCTGAGCCTCGAGGCGCGCGAGCACGCCTCATCAGTGGTCATCAAGGGCAATCAAGGGCAATCAAGGGCAATCAAGGGAGATCGCACCTGAGCCTCGAGGCGCGCGAGCACGCCTCATCAGTGGTCATCAAGGGCAAACGAGGGCGATAGGGGGCAATCAAGTGCAATCAATGGCACGCACCTGCGCCTCGAGGCGTGCAAGCTCCTCGGGAGCGATCGTCGGCAGCGGCGATGGTGGCAGCTCATCTGGAAGGAACCCGCGCACCAAGGCACCCGCGCCGCCAGCCGCCTGCAGCTCGCGGAGCTGCTGCGCCCAGCGCGCCGCGTTTTGCCGCGTCGACTCGAGTGTCGTGGTGATGCGCGCGGCCTGCTCCGCCAGCGTGGCGGCCTGCGCCTCAGCCGCCTCGCGTGCTGCGCGTGCCTTGTCGGTCTCGTTTCGCGCCTTTTCAAGCTGCACCGAGCGTCGCTCAAGATCTTCAGTCAGCTCCTTCTCCTTCTCAGCCGCCGCCGCCGCTGCCGCAGCAGCCGCCGCGATCAGCCCCTTCTCCTTTTCGGCCGCCGCAGCCGCCGCAGCCGCCGCCTCAGCAGCCGCCGCTGCAGCCACCGAGACCGCCGTCGCCCTCTCCGCGGCCAACTCCTTCTCCAACTCTGCAAGGTCGTGCTTTAGACGCTCAGCTTGGGATGACGACGTGGCCAACTCCTTCTCCGACTCCGCAAGGTCGTGCTTTAGCCGCTCAGTTTGGGATGACGACGTGGCCAACTCCTTCTCCAACTCCACAAGGTCGTGCTTTAGCCGCTCAGCTTGGGATGACGAGTCGCCAACTCCGCCGCCACGGTCGCCGCCATCACGGTCGCCACCGCCACGACCGCCGCCGCCACGTCCGCCGCCGCCATCACCGAGCTCGCCACGGCCGCGGCCGCCATCGACGAGCTCTGCGAGCTCGGCCTCGAGGAGCTCGACTGCCTTGCTCGCTGCGAGCGCCTCGGCACGACTCGCTGCGAGCGCCTCCTCAGCGGCCCTCAATCGTGCCTCTGCTTCTTGACGCTCCTCCTCCGCCGCCGCCGTCGCCGCAACACGCGCCTCTTCAAGCGCGCTCGCGAACTTTTGCTGAAGCTTGCGGTAGCGCGCAAGCAGCACCGCCTGCAGAACCTTTTGGCCGGCGACTGCCTGGCTCACCTGCCTGGAGGATGCTTCACGCGTCAGTGTGACCGCCTCTTCGAGTGCGCGTACCTTCGCCCACGCCTCTTTCAACTCCCCACTTCTGCTCTCGCCGCTGCTGCCGCAGTTACCGCCTGCGTCAGCGGCCTCGGTCGCAGCCAACCTCGTCTGCAGTCTCCCCACATCTCGCGCTTCTGAAGACGCCAATCTGCTCTGCGCTGGCTGCGCCATGGCAGGCGGCGGCACCGTCGCTCCTTCTACCTTCGCAGCTCGCGCTGCCTCGAGCTCCATCTTCAAGGCCACGAACTGCGCCTGCATGGCATCGATAGCCTCGCTCGCGGCTGCTGCTTCCGCCGCAGCCGTCGCCGCCTTTTCCTCGGCCGCTGCCAACGCCTCGCCTAACCGTGTCTCCACCTCAGCCACCGCTGAAGCCATCAATTGATTTTGTGCTGCCTCAGCAGCCATCTCCGCCTCCGCCTCCCTCATGTTAATCAATGCCGCCCGTTCGTCCTCGCTCATGCTGGCGAACGCCTTGCGCTCATCGTCGCTCATGCTGGCGAACGCCTTGCGCTCATCGTCGCTCATGCTGGCGAACGCCTTGCGCTCATCGTCGCTCATGCTGGCGAACGCCTTGCGTTCGTCCTCGCTCATCGTAGCCAACGCCTTGCGTTCGGCCTCGCTCATCGTAGCCAACGCCTTGCGTTCGGCCTCAGTCATCGTAGCGAACGCCTTGCGTTCGGCCTCAGTCATCGAAGCCAACGCCTTGCGTTCGTCCTCAGTCATCGTAGCGAACGCCTTGCGTTCGTCCTCAGTCATCGTAGCGAACGCCTTGCGTTCGGCCTCAGTCATCGTAGCGAACGCCTCGCGTTCGGCCTCAGTCATCGTAGCGAACGCCTTGCGTTCGTCCTCAGTCATCGAAGCCAACGCCTTGCGTTCGTCCTCAGTCATCGTAGCGAACGCCTTGCGTTCGTCCTCAGTCATCGTAGCGAACGCCTTGCGTTCGGCCTCAGTCATGGTAGCGAACGCCTTGCGTTCGGCCTCAGTCATCGTAGCGAACGCCTTGCGTTCGTCCTCAGTCATCGTAGCGAACGCCTTGCGTTCGTCCTCGCTCATCGTAGCCAACGCCTTGCGCTCACTGTCGCTCATATTCACAAACGCGACCCGTTCATCCTCGCTCATGCCTTCATAGAACGCCTTCAGGTCGGCAGGCGGCGTCGCAAGCATCGCGGCCACCTTGTAGGGCACCTGCGCCTCTGCCTGAGCTTCGGCCACCTCGGAGGCCGACAGCATGGCAAGCAGCTCCGCCTGTCGCTGGTCCGGCAGGTGGTCCGAGAGCAGTTGGGCTTGGGCGGCCTCAGGCAGGTATGACAGCAGCAGATCAAACTGCCGCTTCGGCGAGAAGTCCGAGACATCGCCTCCGATGGGTGCAGGCAACTGGGCGGCCGCCGCTTGATGCTGCTTCAGCTGTGCCTCGAGAGCCGCTGCACGGGCCTCAGCCTCTGCCTTGGCCTCCGCAGCCACCTTGGCATGCTCCGCAGCCACCTTGGCCTCGGCCGCCGCTGCTTCCGCCGCCGCCGCGTACTCGGCCACCGTCGCCTCGGCTGCCGCCTTGGCTTGGGACGCCTCGCGCACCACCGTTGCAGCCGCCGCCTTTTCGGCGGCCGCGGCCTCGACTGCAGCCACGTCGGTCACCCCCGCCGCCTGCGCCGCCTCCATGGCCGCCGCCGCTTGGCTCTCCGCCTGCGTCAACGCCGCCTCCTGCGCCTTTATCGCGGCCTGGGCCGCCTCTGCTTTAGCCGCCGCCTGGCTTGCTTGGATGACCAGCTTCTCATTCTCCTGGAGCAAGGCACGATTGTGCACTTCGAGGGCCGTGTGGTCCGCGAGGCTCTTCTCGAGCGCCCTTCGCAGGTCTGTCAGCTCGGCCTGTGCTGCTGCCGAACGCGCCTCGAAGGTGGCTTGCGCTCCTGCCACGGCCGCCGTTCTTACCGCCTCGGCTGCTGCCTCCGCCTCCGCCTTCGCTCCCGCCTCCGCCTCCGCATCCGCCTTCACCATCGCCTTCGCCTCCGTCTGCTTCTCTCTCTCCACCTTCGCCGCCGCCACGGTCTTCGCATCGGCCTCCGCCTCCTCAGTCTGCGTCTGCTTCTCTCTCTCCGCCTTCGGCGCGGTCTGCGCTGCCACCTCCGTCCTCACCTTGGCCTCCGTCTGCGCCGCAGCCTCCGTCCACGCCTTTGCATCTGTCTTCGCCTCCGCCTCCGCCTCGGCCTTCGCCACCACCTCCGTCTGTGCCGCCGCCTCCACATACCCCTTCGCCACAATCTGCGCCGCCGCCTCCACCGCGAGCTGCTGTACCGCCCGATCGGCGCCTCCGCGACCGATCGTCTCGAGCTGTTGCACCAGCCTATCACGCTGTTGCATGAGCCTATCGAGCTCCCTGGTGCTCTCGGCCGCCGCCGCCTCTGCTGCCTGGTGCTGCGCTTGTTCCGCTGCAAGCAGCCTCTCGAGGCGCAGCACCTCATCTGACCTCTCGGCCGCCGCCGTCTCTGCTGCCTGGCGCTGCGCTTGTTCCGCTGCAAGCAGCCTCTCAAGATGTTGCACCTCATCTTCGGTTTCTCTCGGCTGGCGTCTTTGCTGCTGCTGCTGCTGCTGCTGCTGCTGCTGCTGCTGCTGATGTTGCTGCTGCTGCTGCTGCTGCTGTTGCTGCTGTTGCTGCTGCTGCTGCTGCTGTTGCTGCTCGTCATGGAGCTGCTCCCACTGCTCCTGCCAGCGACCCGCCTCGGCCTCCTTTTCACGTGCGATGCGCTTCCACTTAGCACGCTCCATCGCCGCGCGCGCAAGCTTGAGCGCCGCCTCCGCCTGCGCCAGCTCCTCGACGCTCGCGTCAGAGGCTTCTTCAGGCGTCGCCTGATACGCCGCCTCGTACACCTTGAGGCAGTGGGCGAGCTCCGATTGCGCGCGGCCTTCCTCGATGATGGCATCTTCGAGCGTACCGGCATCGTCCTTTTTAGGCAACCCGTCCGTGAAAGGAGGCGGCTTCAGCCGCCTCGCGACTGACGCCGCCGCCGCCGCGGCTGCGGCGGCCTCGCCACCGGCGGCCGCTGTAGACGAGGCGGCAGCGGCAGCCAAGGCATCCTCGAGATGGCTCTGCACGTGGTCTAGCTCCGCGCGCAGCCGATCTACCTCGGCCTTGAGAAAGTCCTCGCGGCTGTCGCGCGCCCGTTGAGCGTCCTCAAGCGCCGCCACGTGCGCCGCCACGCGCTTGCGCTCCTTGTCGTCTTGCTCCGCACGTCGCCTCTGGGCGGCCGCGCTGTCGGCCTGTTGGGCGGCGCGCAGGCCTTCCATTTGGAAGGCATGCACCACGTTGAGCCGGGCGCGCTCCCGCTTGAGCCGGGCTGCGCTCGCGGCCTTCTCCGCCTCGAGCTTGGCGGCCCATTCGGCCACGACCGCCTCGTCGGCTGTGCTGGCCCCCGCGCGCGCCGCCTGCACCGCCTGCGCCACCGTGGCCTTTTCTGCCGCCTCGCGCTCGACAGCGGCCTCCTTCTCCTCTTCAAGCGCAAGCAGCTGAGCCTCGAGACGCTGTCGAGCGCGGGCTTCGGCTGCATGCAGCTCCGCCGCCTCTGTGCTCGCTTTGGTCAGGTGGGCGAGACGCTCGTTGGTGCGCTCGAGCTCCGTCTGAAGCGCGCCGATCTGGGCGAGGAGATCGTAACGGCCATACACGTCCTCGACGGAGGCGCGCCCCGCCGCGGCCGCTTTGGTCGCCACTCGCGCCGTCGCGAGCTCTTGCGTGAGCGCGGCTACCTTGGCCTCGGCCGCCGCGGCCCTCTCTGCGTCGGTCGCGGACTCCGCCTGAGCCGCGCGCGCACCGCCACCTCCACCTCCCGCCTGCCGCTGCGGAATCGGTGCCGCCACCGCCCGCTCGGCCGCCTTTCCCCGCTTGTCCTGAGGCAGAGGCTCCACTTTGGCGGCATCCAACACATCCGACACATCGACGGCCTGGCCACGCGAGGACGCCTCTTGCCTGGACTGCGCCTCGTGCCTCTCCCGCTCGCGCTGTGCCTGGAGCTCCGCCAGCGCCGCCTCTGCCTCAGCCGCGCGCTTGGTCGCCTCCGACGTTGTCGCCGCCGCCGCCCTCACTACGGCCAGCTCCGCGCCCATGGCGGCCAGCTCCGCGCCCATGGCGGCCCGCTGACGTTCTGCTTCGGCTGCTGCCTCCTCAGCCTCCGTGGCGCGCCGGCGCGCCGCTTCGGCCTCTGCCTCCGCCTTGCGCACTCGCCCGTCGACGCTGTCGCTCCGGACCGCAGCGAGGTCCGCCGCGCTCGGCATCTCCGACATGCCAAAGCGTGCTGGCGGGCTGGCGTGCTGAGGCATCTCCGACAGCATCTCCGACGACTCGGCGCTAAGCGCCGTGTTGAGCAATCGATTGCCAAATGAATGAGGCGCCGCGCCAGAGACGCCTATGCCGCCACCTCCGCCGCCACCACTGCCGCTGCCGCCGCCACCCGCGATGAGCATGCCGCTACCACTGCGCGTGCCCGCGCCGCCGCCGCCGCTCACGTCGCCAGCACTGGCGCCGCCGCAGTCGTCTTCGCGAGGTCGGGGCTCACTCTGCCAGCTGCCGTCCTCATTGTCGCCGGCGTCTCCGCCGGCGCTGTCCTCGTCGTCTAAGAGGAGCGCAGCTAGCGGCGGTTGGTTCGGCCAGTGGCGTGCGTTCTGCTTCACCCACGCAGCGAGCTCCCGAAACTTATGCACGACCCCTTCCCTTTCGCTCCTGGCCGCCGCGAGCGAACCCTTCACGCGGCGGGCCTCTGCCTCGACGACTTTGGTCGCGTGCTGTGCCTTCTGCAGTCGTGTCTCGGCCGCCTTGGTCTCGATCTCAAAGGCTTGGAGGACGGCCCGGAGGTCTCCTTGCATCGTCACGACAGCCGTCGCAAGTGCAAGGGCGTGCGACTCCGCGTCGCCGCGTGCGGAGTCGCGCTGCACGCACGCCCACTCGAGTGACTGGCACACTTGCGTGTGCATCGTCGAAAGCTTCTCACGGCCTTCGGCGAGCTTGTCAGCGAGCAGCCTCATCTCACTCGTCTCTTTCATCTCCATGTTCGCCGCCATGACCTCGTCATCGCCGTCGCCGTCGCCGTCGCCGTCGCCGTCGCCGTCGCCGTCGCCGTCGCCGTCGCCGTCGCCGAAGCGCGCCGTCAGCCGCTGGCGCGTGTGCTGGCCGCCGTCTCGCACGCCGCTGCCGCCACCGCTGCGCCTCGAGCTCTGCCTTGAGCTCTGCCTTGAGGCGAGCGCTCTCGCGCGCTCCTCGTCGATCGCCGCCTGCACGTCGGCGTTCGAGAACCACTTGGAGACGGCGTTCAGCGTCGAGTGCATCTCCTTCTCCCGACGTCGCGACTCGTCCTGGATGCGCTGGACTGCGGTCGCCATCTCGTCGCGCTCCGTCTCGCGCACCGCCATCTCGTCTCCCTCGTTGAAAATGGCCTCAGCACGGTCGACAGCCTCCCGAGCCGAGCGTGTGGCCGCTATGGCCTCCTCTTTCTGCCGTTCCCTGTGGCTGTTCCCTGCCGCCGTCCGGCTCAAGATTTTGCTGGCGGGGGCCGGCTCTGGATGGCCTGGCTGCGGCGAAGGGCCGCGTGACGGGCTGTGTGAACCATCGGACAGCTCGAGCGTGACTGTCATGCGAGGTTGCCGTTCGCGTGCCTCGGCGGCAAGCTGCGCCCTTTTGTAGGCATCAGGAGGTGGCAGCGAAGGCCCTCTAAAAGCCACCGACTTGCGGCCGGTCACGAGCATGGTCGAGGAATCCTCGGCCAGGCTCATCGATAGCCTCAACGTCGAACCGGATCAGCTTCGACGAACGAAACTCGATCCAATTTGAGAAAGTTTGACAGAGTTACATGTAAGGTCCTCGTGCGTCACCAAGTAACGCGACTGTATACTGGACATATTCATCAACAATAAGGCAACCAGCCAATTCACCAGCTCATCTCAACGGAAAGGGTACGCGCGAGCATCACAGCAAAATCAGCGTCCACCGCATCCACAGCATCACAGGTTCACAGCATGTGCATGAGGGCTCGTGCATTTACTTGCAGTGTACAGGAGGGACTGAGCACGAACATGCCCGATCGTTGCGCCCGCGCGCGTCAGCACGCGAGCGGCTCGGTCGGCAGGGATGCAGGCCCTGGCAGGTCCCTGGTCGCCATGGTGGACGCCTCTCCAGCGAGGGCGGCTGTCGCGGCCAGCGCCTCGGCCGTTGGCCGGCGCGTCGGTTGCACGGTGAGGCACGCCCCCAGCAGCTCGCGCCACTCACGCGGCAGGCCTGCGCGGAAGGCAGCGTGCGCGCAGGTACGGATACGCACCCAGAGCTCCGGGCCCGAGGACGCTGTGAAGGCGGGCTCATTGTGCAGCATCTCGAAGAGGACGGTGCCGAGAGCCCAGACGTCCACCGGTCGGCCCGTGTAGCCCTTGGAGCTCGCCGTCGAGCTCCGCGTCAGCTCCGGGGCCATGTGGATGGGCGTGCCGCAGATTGTGTGGCAGCGACTCGCTTCACTCGAGGCGTCCGACGCGCAGTAGCGTGCGAATCCAAAGTCGCATAGCTTGAGGTGGTGCAGCCCGTAGAAGAGAATGTTGGCTGGCTTGACGTCACGATGGACCACGTCGCGTGCGTGCAGGTGAGCCAGCGCACGGGCGAGCTGCGAGCCATACGCGGTCACCTCCGCGAGCGGCATGCCCGCCACGGCGCCACTCGGCTCGCGAGGCTTTCCCCGTAGTTTGTACAGGTGTCGCTGCAGGGAGCCGCCGCGGCATAGCTCGAGAACCGCGACCGTGCTCGTGGGCGTCGCATGCACGGCGAGCAGATTCGCCACGAACGGGCACAACTCGGTGCGCGCCTCATCCAAATCGGTGCGCGCCATCGACCCGGAGCCGCCCTTCACCTTCCGTAGTGCGTAGAGCTCGCGGTCGCGCATGTGCAAGTCCCTCTTGGAAGTGGAGCGGGAGCATTCAAAGAGCTTCACAGCCACCTCCTCGCCGCTCTCCTCATGCTTCGCCTTCAGGATCGTCGAGAAGGCGCCCGAGGCGATGGGGCCGAGGGAGCGGTAGCCGACCCGGCTGAGCGCATTGCAGAGCGGATCAGCGGTCACGTGCACGTCGAGATCCCCACAGCCCCCGGCCCTCTTGGGTTGCCACTTGGGTGCCATCGGCTGGCCTTGCTCCACGCGCACCACTCGCGCTGCCGCAGCCAGCCGCCTCGCCTTGCCAGCAGCGCGCGGCTTTTGCGGGTGGTGTGCGGAAGGCAGAGCTGTCTTGGTCAGTCTGCAGGATGACCGCCGCCCTCGTTTGATCTTTGGCCGCTTGACGTGCCGCATCAGGCGCGCGGCCTTGACCGACAGTTTTGCACCGGCCATGGACAGGTGCATGGCAGCCAAATTCCGGTCCGTCGCCGAGGGGGTGGCCGTGGGCGACGATGCCGGTGCATCGGGCATGGCATCGCTGCTGGTAGACACGCAGCTCACGTCGTCGCTGCTGCTCGAGCAGTCGGTCAAACAACTCTCCTGCAGCATGTTGATCTTCGTTTTGAATTCACGAAGTACTTTCAATTCAGGGAGGAGCAGAAGCTGCTTTGCGAGCGCTGCATCACGCGCCTCCGCTGCGGCGAGGCGGAGCAAGAAGTCGACCATCTCGGGCCCTGGCGCAAAAGCCTGCTTATGGACATGGTCGCTGGGCGCACTTGGCTGCTTGTGGACAAGGTGGTTGAGATAGTCAAGAGACAGCCGGCTGCAGGCGACTTTCGCCTTGCCGTCATGGGCGCATTCGAAGGCCACCATCCGGCGCGGACGGAAGACAACTTCCCGATGATGGGAATGTGTTGCAGAACGCGCGTAACCCGCTCGCCTTCGCAGATCGACGAACCAAAAAGTAGCGATCTTTTGACTCATTGCGCGAAGTTTTGCGGATTCCTCGCGGCAATTGCGGCAATCGCGGAACGAGTCCGAAAATGTTATCAAAGACTTCACACACGATCCATACTGATCTCACGGGCGTCATCAGCTCCCGCCAGCCCACTCGTCACATGTTCCGCGCGTGAGGTTCGTTGGCCACCCACAAGTTTGTCCGCTTCCTGCCGCAGGAGCGCCTCGAGCCGACGCACCACGGCGCCGAAGCCGGGCCGCCGGTGCGGCTCGGCTTGCCAGCAGTCGCGCAGCAGCTCCCTCAGGCCCTCGGGCCAGTGCTGCGGCAGAGATGGCCTCTCACCCCCTCGTGCGACGCGCTCTTCGAACTTGGCCACAGTGAAGCCGCGAAAGGGGCGCTCATGCGAGGCCATCTGCCAGAGGAGCGTGGCGAACGAGAAGACCTCGGCCTTGCCATTGTACGGCTGCGAGAGCGCGACCTCGGGCGACATGTATCGGGTTGAGCCTGTCTGACCGGTCAGCTTGCGAGGTTGGTCACCCTCGCCGCCGCCACTGCTCACGATACCAGTAGACCAACGGGTGGCCAGACCGAAGTCGAGCAGCACGAGGGTGTTGCTGCCGTCGGCAAGGAAGCCCACGTTGTCGGGCTTCAGGTCGCGATGTAGCACGCGCTGCCCCGGAAGCGGCTCTCCTTCGTGCAAATGCTTCAGCGCTTGCGCCAGATGTAACCCGACCATGAGCGCGCGCGACATCGGCCACAACCGCACCGCGCTCCACCACTCGCAGACACCCACCTCGTCAGGCTCGTTCGGTTCGCCGAGCATTTTTATGAGGGGCTTCGGCAGCTGTGCTGCGAGCGTGGTCGCCAGCAGCTCGAGCACGATGAATGGCCGACCGTCTTCTTTGCAACCCTCGCCAATCAGCGTGATGATGTGCCGATGTGGCCGTCGGCCGAGCTCCGTAAGTAGTGTTGCCTCCGCTTGCAAATCCCGAATGGCGTCAGCGTTGCCTACTTCGCGCACGACCTTGACCGCTACTCGCTCACCGTCGAGCGTCGCCTTGTAGACAATACATGAGCCACCCGCATTGGAGATGAGCACGGGACTCTTGAACGCCTTCCATTCGAGTCCGGCGCGCACCGTGCGCGGCACTGGATCCAATGGGGGCGTCAGATCACCGGTCATGAGCAGTAGCGCCTCGGCGTTCGGTCGCAGACATGTGAACGGGCACCACATGTTGAAAGAGACCCTCCCACGCACGAGGTCTCAGTCCGTGAGTCCAACCCCGGAAAATGCGAGACCGCAAATCCATATGCCGCACCAAAAGCAGTCACCCCCGTAATCAGTTTCAGTTTCAGTTTCTTCGCGGTCCTACCACGCTCACTCCACCACCGTCTCGACGGACGGCTCCGCTCCCCTCGGTCAACACA
>JWZX01001740.1:0-24712 GCA_001275005.1 Chrysochromulina tobinii | reverse complement strand
ACCGCCGTCTCCACCGCCTTCACCACCGCCATCTCCACCGCCTTCATCGCCTCCGCCCTCGCCTCCGCTGTTGCCGCCTCCGCCATCGCCTCCAACGCCATCCTCAACGCCGTCTCCACCGCCTTCACCACCACCATCTTCACCGCCTTCAAAGCCTCCGCCATCGCCTCCGCCGTTGCCGCTTCCGCCATCGCCTCCACCGTCATCCCCACCGCCGTCTCCACCGCCGTCACCACCACCATCTCCAACGCCTTCACAGCCTCCGCCATCGCCTCCGCTGTTGCTGCCTCCGCCATCGCCTTCGCCGCCATCCTCACCGCCGTCTCCACCACCGTCACCACCGCTATTCCCACCGCCTTCACCGCCTTCGCCATCGCCTCCGCCGTTGCCGCCTCTGCCATCGCCTTCGCCGCCATCCCCATCACCGTCTCCACAGCCGTCTCCACCGCCTTCTCCACCGCCTTCACCGCCTGCGCCATCGCCTCCGCCGTTGCCGCTGCCGCCATCGTCATTGCTGCCATCCCCACCGCCGTCTCCACCGCCGTCACCACCGCCATCTCCACCGCCTTCGCCGCCTCCATCGCCTCCGCCGTTGCTGCCGCCGCCATCGCCTTCGACGCCATCCCCACTGCCGTCTCTACCGCCGTCTCCACCACCATCACCGCCGCCGTCATCGCCGCCACAACGCCATCGCCTCCGCAATCGCCTCCCACCTCTCCACCGCCTTCTCCACCACCTTCTCTACCGCCATCTCCGCCGCCGCCATCGCCTCCATCACCTTCGCCGCCACCTGCTTCGCCTCCACCGCCATCGCCAAAGTCCTCTCCACCGCCTTCTCTACTGCCATCGCTGCCGCCGCCATCGCCGCCACTACCGCCATCGCCTCCGCGATCGCCACCACGCTTTCCATCGCCTTCTCCACCGTTATCGCCGCCGTTATCGCCGCCGCCGCCATCACCTCCAATGCCGCCGTCATCGCCTACGCCATCGCCGCCGCCGCCATCATCTCCGCGATCGCCACCGCCTAACACCACCGCTTACCTTTTCTCGGCCCCTTTTTCGGGCCGCATTGCTTCGAATATGTGTCTTATTCAAATGTTTTTCAGCTGCAAATTAGTATGCAAGCTCGGCTAGTATGTGTGTAACGTCGGAGTCAGTCGGACGATAGTAAAGGAAATTCCTTGTCGCGAAAAGCGTGCTCTCCACGACTTTTTGCGCACTCGCAAGCAATTCTGCATGCGCTGCTGCTCGAGAGCGGAGTCTGTAGCGTCTCGCCTCGGCTGTCCGACGCTAGAGTTGGAGTCGAAGTATAGGAGTTCGAGATCGAGTTCTAATCGTCGTATTCATGAAGCTGGTCGACACTGTTGACAGGTTGCGCGCGCCCAATGATCATGGGCGGCATCTATCTGTATCCTACGGAGCTATATCCTTATCCGACCCGGAATACACACGTCAGACCCGGCGCGCGTGTGTTTCACAGCAGCGCAGCAACACGATTGGGCCGTTTCAGCATGTCCAAAAAAAACATGAAAGTTTCGGATCACGTCCTAATCTCCATCCAACGCGTGTTTTTCGGGCGACATCGGCGAGGCCTTCGACATGATGGGGTCGAACGAGACGCCAGCGCTCGACGTGACTACTCCAAATACCCGAAGATGCACGGAGACAATCAATCCAGGCCAGCACATATGCCTACTTTGTCGGGTGCACATTCCCCAAGATGAGTGGTGTGCGGCGGCAACACAAAAATTCGATTGCCAGAAGCAGGCGGATCATTTCCGCTGGATGTGTAAAACGCAGCTCGTTGCCATCCACGGAGTGAGACGACTCTCACAGATGAAAGCGCTCCAGTATGCCACTCGGAAATTGGAAGGCGACAGCAAGGCAAACAGACTGAGGACGTGCAAGTCGTGTCGATGCCCCTGCCAGGGCCCGGTATGCCAGTGCGGCTGTATCGACACGGTGGACAATATCGAGGAGCTGCTTGATATGATTGTCGACGGCGACGGCTCCAGGGATATTAACAGTCGCAGTCGAGAGCTGTTCAGCAACGGCACCACCTTCCCGATGAGCAGCGCGGACTCGTGCTTGATCGACGGTGTCGACGGTGAAATCAACTTGGAAGAGCTGCTCAACGATAGCCACTCGAGCGCAACCAACCTTGCGCACGGTGAGCAGTTCCCGCACGCGTTGCCCGCCGCCTTCATCTCCGCCTCCGTGCCCACCGCCGCCCCGGTCATCAACCTGTCCGGCGGCAGCGCGTGGACGTTGTTGGCGGCGGACATCGACCGTGTCGACAGTGAAATCGACTTGGACGAGCTGCTCGACTATAGCTACTCGAGCGCAACCAACCTTGCGCACGATGAGCAGTTCCCGCTGCCCGCCGCCTTCATCTCCGCCTCCGTGCCCACCGCCGCACTCGCCGCCGCCGCCGGCTCCACCACCCTCACCTCCACCACCCGTGCCACCACCGCCCTCGCCCCCACCACCCATGCCTCTGTCACCCTCTCCACCGCCGCCGGCGCCTCCACCTCCTTCGCCGCCTCCTCCCTTACCTCCGCCCTCGTCGCTGCCGCCGCCCTTGCCACCACCACCGTCGCCGCCGCCTCCCCTGCCTCTGCGTCCACGCGACAGCTGCCGCCAGCGCCTTCAGACTTTTTGTCGGCACCGCCACCGCCACCGCCACCGCCACTGCCACCGCCACCGGCACCGCCACTGCCACCGCCACCGGCACCGGCGCCGTGCGCGCCCCCGCCCCCTGCGTCCACGCGACAGCTGCCGCCAGCGCCTTCAGACATTTCGTCCTTGGCACCGGCACCGGCACGGGCACCGCCACCGCCACCGGCACCGGCGCCGTGCGTGCTCCCGCCCCCTGCGTCCACGCGACAGCTGCCGCCAGCGCCTTCAGCCTTTTCGTCTTTGGCACCGGCACCGGCACCGCCACTGCCACTGCCACCGGCACCGGCGCCGTGCGTGCTCCCGCCCCCTGCGTCCACGCGACAGCTGCCGCCAGCGCCTTCAGACATTTCGTCTTTGGCACCGGCACCGGCACCGGCACGGGCACCGAAACCGCCACCGCCACCGCCACCGGCGCCATTGCCATCATCAGGATGTTCATCAGGGTCGGCGCCGCACGCAGCTTTAGTCGAGATTGGCAGTGCCCTCCGCTGCCATAAGGGCCACGTGCTCAAGCATGAGAGAGCTACAAAGCGTCTGAAGTGCGACGAGTGCTCTCAAGCAATATATGCGAAGGCGCTCGCGTTCTCCTGCGAGCCTTGCGACCATGACATGTGCTTGGCGTGCGGCGACTTGCTGAATTCAGCAAGTCGCAAGCAAGGCAGAAGCGAGGAGGACGAGGACGAGGCGTCGCCGATGCCCTTGCCAGCTCTTTTGCCGTCGCCGATGCCCTTGCCAGCTCTCAATATCTCACCAGAATTGCGTGAGCACGTCGAAAAAATGGTGAAGAAGAAGCCTCGCCATAAGCAGGGCCTCAATGGGCGCAAGGACTTTGTGCTTGACAAGGTTTTGGTTTGGCGTCAAGTGAAACAACAGGTACGCCACTCATGTCTATCTCCCTTACCTCCTTGTCCCTGCTTGCAGTAAGACAATCCCCTCACTGTTACAGGTGTTGGCCAACCCGGAGGTCGTCCGCTACGTTGAAGAGCGTGTCGGCCTCGAAGCGTGCATTGTTGACGCGGTGGTCACAACAACACTTCCAAGCGAGACGCCGGCAGGGCCGCAGAAGCTCCACCGTGACATCCAGCTTCGGACGGGGGCTGGAAACGGCACCTTACTGAAGTTGCTCTTCTCAGTTGATCAGCGTCCGGTGTTGACGGAATTTGGCATGGCCCGCACGCCCATGCTAGCGCCTGCTGTCATTTTTGACGCGGGAAGAGATCTGCATGGCGCACCCGCCGCCGAGCAAACCCCAAGACATGACAAAGTCTTTCTGGCGATTGCCGACGATGGATGCCAAAACTTCACAGCGATGGCTTTTCAAGATGGTTGGCGATCGAAGCCTGTGGGATCGAAGCCCAGGTTTTTTGAGGCCTCCACCCCCTCGCCCTCTACCCTGCTGGCCTCCTCCACCCTCACCACCACCAGCGCCGCCACCGCCTCCTCCGAGCCCACCGCCCGCACCACCACCACCGTCGCCCCCACCCCCGTCGCCGTTGCAGCCCTCGCGAACAAGCGGACACAGTGTGGTAGCAATCCAGGCTCACCAGCACGAAAACGCGTCGCCGTTCTGGCCTTGGCCACATTGGCGGGAGCCACCTCAACACGACCGCCCTTACCACCACGGCCCTCACAGCCACCTTCGCCGCCTCTGCCGTCGCCGCCCTGGAGTTCAACACCGCCCTCGCCGCCGCCCTTGCCACTCCCACCCTCCCCGCCGCCATCCCCAAAACTTCCCTCGCCTCCTCCCTTGCCAACGTCTCCGAGCCCACCAGCATTGCCGCCGCCGCCGAGTCCGCCACCTTCGCCGCCGCCGCCGCCGCCCTCGCCGCCCCCTTCACCACCGCCGCCCTCGCCGCCGCCCTCGCGGCCGCCACCCTCTCCGCCGCCATCCCCACCCCCTCCCTCTCCGCCTCCCTTGCCGCCACCTCCGAGCCCGCCACCATCGCCGCCACCTCGAAGCAGCTCGCCGCGCTCGCGCTGCACCAGGTACGTTGATTGCCGCTGATGACCTGCGTTGCATGCTCACCTCGGCACGCGCCTCGCCTCGCTGCACCAGATGAGCGAGGAGTAGACCGGGCGCTTTAATTATATCAAATTGAAAAGAGTTCTCCAAAATCCGCTGAGGGGATGAGCACAGGGTTTTCATCCTCAGCACGCGGCGCCACCGTGGGCGTCGGGAAAGGGGGCTGCGCGAACAGGCACGCAGCGCGGCCCATATCGCGTTATTTGCGTCGTTCACCTTCACGGTTCTTCAATGGTCACACACCGTTTTGGATCGATTGTCGCCTTTTACCAAAGCAGAAGCCCGAGCGAGCGAGTACTCAGTACTTGTGTTGACCGAGGGGAGCGAAGCCGCGGGGGGACCGCGACGAAACTGAAACTGAACCAAAACCGTACTGTATGAGCGGAGATTTTGCTCTCCATCCGTGTCGCGCGTCCATCGGACGACCCACACCGGGATTCGCATCGCTCGACACCATGGATCGCTACGTGGTCAATGGCGAGGAGAACACTCCGTCATTCCTCTACCGCTGGTCCCAGCTGTACAGCATCGATCACGATAAGCGCGCGAGCATCGAGAATAACCTCCTCAAGGCCGGCTACGACTGCGTTGCAGACATCATCGGCATGCCAGCATCCAAAGCGAGGACACAAATGTTTCCGGGCTTGAAAGGAGGCGCCTACAACGGACTCAAGCTCATGCTGAGCGGCAACGATGTGCGCGCATCCACTCACTCGGGGATGCGTTTTCCGACTCTCTCGCCTGTGCGCACTCCTTGACGTGTGCGTCTGCGTCTCGTTGTAGGTGGATTGGGAATTCCCCGTCTCCGAGACGATCGAACTCGATCGCGACGAGGAGAAGAGCAAGTGGGGCGGCAAGCGCGAGCAGAGATTCGCCGAGATCGTTCCGGATCCTGTGACCCCACCGTATCGCGCGGCCTACAACTTGCCAGCCAAGTTTTTCGATCCGGAGCTGCTGACGGCCCCGGCAAGCCGCGACAAGGTATGACCGCAGGCCTCACAGCTCACAGCTGCCTCTGCCTCTGAGTCTGCCGCCATTGCAATTGCCACTGCCACTGTGACCACCTCCATCACCACCGCCGTCGCCGTCGCAGGACCGCATCATCAATGCGATGATGGTACAAGAGTGCCGCGAAGTCTCCGGCCATATGTACTCGAGGCCCAAGACCGTGAAGATGATCGGAGACGCTGTGCAGGCCTTGCATGGTCTTGGTATGCCGTACAATGGCAAGCAGAAGACGCGTGCGGAGCACTTGATGATGCACAGTGCGCTTTGCCGCCGTGCCCTCTGCTTCGCCTCCCTGCGCTGCGCTCATCACACCTGTCCCCAACTTCTGCGCAGTTAAGAAGGCGGTCTGCAACCCCCCGCAATACGGCATTACCAACCCCAATGCCGACGAAGATTTCACGCCACCGCCGCGCCCCCCATACTTTGGCGAGCGCGCTGCCGAGTGTGAGGCGGAACGGAGCGCGGCGGTGGGCGCTCAGGAGGGCGCGGCTGACAAGGATGCGGACGAGGATGCTGCGGCGCCCGAGGCCGCGGCCGCGGAGCGTGTGGCGAATCAGAGCGCGGCGGAGGGCGCTCAGGAGGGCGCGGCGGACAAGGATGCGGACGAGGATGCTGCGGCGGCCGAGGCGGGCGCTGCCGAGCGTGTGGCGAACGAGAGCGCGGCGGAGGGCGCTAAGGAGGGCGCGGCTGACAAGGATGCGGACGAGGATGCTGCGGCGGCCGAGGCCGCGGACGCGGAGCGCGCTCCCGCTGCGTACGAGGGTGCGGCAGCAGAAGAGACGCGCATAGCCCCAGATGGTCATGCATATACAAAGCTCGAGTTCGAGGAATTCTTTGGCGGCCTGAACGAGTGGAACATCGCAAACAAGATGTCGACGACGAAGAAGGGCCATCGCAAGAGGAACCGCATTGCACCCTCACCTCTGGCTTCGCGCGGCGTGATGCACGACCTACACCTTGCTCGCATCATGGCCGGACAAGATCCTGGAGACGGTGCTGATGACGAGCCCGAGGACGATGTGGACATGTCCGGAGGCGGCGGCCTCGGTCGCTGCCAGTTCATCCACCACGAGGCGCACATGCCGATGCCGCGCCCCATCACTGTCACTATTGGCAAGCCGGGCAAGGGATCCAAGAAGGGCAGGCTCATCGCCAAGCGGGTTGGCGCGGCCGCAAAGAAGGCGGAGGCTGCCGACGAGCGGCAGGCCAAGGCTGAGGAGAGGCGGGTGCGCGCCGATGCCAAGGAAGCGGAGAAGGCCGCCAAGGCCAATGCCAAGGAGGCGGAGAAGGCTGCCAAGGCCGCTGCCAAGGAGGAGGAGAGACAGGTGCGCGCCAATGCCAAGGAAGCGGAGAAGGCCGCCAAGGCCGCCGGACGGGAGGGTGCCGCTGCCAAGGGAGCAGAGCAGGCCGCCAAGGTCACCTCAAAGCAAAAGCAGGAGAAGGCCGCCAAGGCCGCCGGACGGGAGGGTGCGGCTGCCGAGGGAGCAGAGCAGGCCGCCAAGGTCGTCTCCAAGAAAACGGAGGAGAAGGCCGCCAAGGCCGCCGCTTCTGCCGCCGACGAAGCAAAGAATGTAATTTGCGCTGACTGCTTCGATGTGTTCACTGCGGAGGAGATGGTCACGCATGGGAGCTTCTTCGTGTGCAAGTCCCAGGAAGAGTGCTATTCTCGCGTGTGTTCGCGTGGCCGTGGCTCGAAGCGCCAGTGCCGCCGCACGTGAGGCGGCGCGACCCGCCTTTTGTGCAGGCTGACAGGCCATGAGGCAGTTTGCCGTGGGAGCAAACAGCTCGGCGGCAGCAAACAGCTTGGGGGTGGGTTAGGGGGCGGGGCGGACAGTTCGCCAGAGAGTCTGGCACGCACGCAGTTTGCCGTGGGAGCAAACAGCTCGGCGGCAGCAAACAGCTTGGGGGTGGGTTAGGGGGCGGGGCGGACAGTTCGCCAGAGCGGTCTGGCACGCACGCAGTTTGCCGTGGGAGCAAACAGCTGGGACGTTGGTGGAATCGCATGTGTAAGGACTTGTGACGGGACCGTCGACGTGCGGACGACGATGCGGAGGGCAAAGAGTTTGAAAGTCGAATGTGTATGAGATGGTATGCGGTGGGTGTTTGGCAAACGGGAGTTCAGCTTGACCTCCCCCCTTAATTTGACGAACAAGTTGCCAACTTTTCTGGGTGTGTGTGGTTGTCTGCGTGCTTTTCGCGTCACGCGGTGGGAAATAAAGCAGAAACGACCGCGCGGGGCACGCCCCCGGCACCCTTTTCCGCTGCGCGCGCCGGCCACCGACGCCGCACCGCGCACGCCAGCCGAGAGCCGGGCACTCCGTCTCCTCGTATAGACTCTCCGTCGTCGCGCCTCCTACGTACCTGCGCGGTACAACGGTCGTACAGACGTCTACAATTATAGCTCATGTTGATTCACTTCCTAACGCCAGCGCCTGGGGCCTGTTGCTTTGCGCAGGCTCCAAGCAGGCTCCGGCGCGCACTCGCATGGCCGTGCTCTGCTCTCCAAAGCGCCCCGCCTCTCGGGGCCCCACTCACACGCCCAGCCGAACCCGCGCTCTCACATCACACATGCCCGCAGGCCGCAGCCCTGCACCCTCAGCGTGGTTGCCACATCGCAAGCGCCCGTAGCTTACGCGACATTCTTTGCTCCGGGCACCCTCATCCCTTGCTCCCCCAAGGCGCGATCGATCCGCTCATCCAGGCTGCGGCTTTTTGTCTCCTGGAAGGACCCTTGGAGCGCCTCTTGCACTTGCCCCCCTAGAAGCTTCTCCTGCGCCAGCTTGCCGGCGCGACCGATCGTGTTGCCCACAACGACGTCCACGACGGTGCCTGCGCCTCCGATGACTGCGGCACGTACCTTGAGGCCGCCCTTGCCGTCGTCCTCGAGTCCTTCAAGGGTGCGTTTGGCCTCCTCCTTGGCGTTCATAGCCTTCGTGATCGCGCCGATGACCACAAGCGTCGGGCACGGCGAGCGCGGCTGGTTCGGCGTCGGCCACTCGGTGTTCGTCAGCTTGGCCGACTGCCTCCACAGCTCTTGAGAGAGCTCAAAATCAAGCACTTGCTCCGACGGTTCCGTCTCATAGATGGTCTCCCAGCCCGCGCGGTTGGCTGAGTCGTCCTCGGCCTTCTTGGACGCCTCCTCGGCCGCCTTGCCCTCCAGCCAAGACCAGTGAACGCCGGATTTGGAACAGCGCGGGTCGTGGCACACCTGGAAGATGCGCTGCGCCGCCACGGCTGCGCTCACGGGTGCGGGCGGCTTGACGAGCTGTAGCGCCATGAGCGGCGAGGGAGCGTTGAGCGGCGGCTTGCCCTCGAAGAGGGTTGGCTCATCAATCCCAGGGTACACCGTCGAGAAAGCGATCCCCGTCTGCTTGTGGTACCTGGTCATTAGGGAAGCAATCAGAGGGGCTCGGAAAGGCACTTAGAGAGGCCCTCAGAGAGGCTCTCGGGAGGCACTCAACAAAGATCGGGTGCGTACTTGTCGTGGAGCAACGTCGAGAGCATCGAGAGACAGAGCTTGCTGTCCTTGTATGCCTTGGCGCCCTGATAGTTGAAGCCGTCGAGCATTGAGATCGGGTTCTTGAAACCCGCCTTGAGACCAGCAAGCGTGCTCAAGTCCGCGCGCGGGTACACCGTCACAGGCTCTTCCGCGGTCGCCTTGCCGACGAGGACGACACGAGGGTCATCCGACTTGGTCATGCCTGGAAGCAAGCGAGCGACCATCTGGAAGTGCGAGAGGAAGTTGACCTGCTGAGTCTCGGCATGGCCATCCGTAGACCACGCCACCTCTGGTTGATACACCGCCGCGTTGCAGATCAGCCGGCTGATCGGCCTGTTGAGCTTCAACTTGTCGAGCTGGTTGCAGAATGCGTTGACGGACTCAAATGAACTGAGTTCGACTTGCAGTGGCGTGAAATGTTTCAACTCGGAAGTGGCGAACTCGGCACCAGCGGCAGCACGCATTTTCTCCAAGTCGTTCGAAAGACCAAAGACGTGGTACTCCTCCGTGCGAAGCAGCTCGGCTGCTGTCTGGAGGCCAAAGCTAGAGGAAGCGTCAGTGATCACTGCCAGCTTCTTATCGCCGTAGATAAGCTTTGCCTTCCTTTTCTTGAGCATAGCCGATGGGCGAGGGATCAGAGACGCCGCCTTGAAGTTGGCAAGAAACTTGAAGGCGGCCACATTGGCCACGAGCGTGAGCAAGAGCAATGCTTTCATCAGTGCCTTGTGCCGCGAGCCGCGAGGTGATTTTTAATGAAATTTAATGAACTTGTTTGATTAGAATCTGGCTACAATCTCCGACTTCTTTGAAGTTTTTACATTCGGTTTTGAAACACATACCGGTACTGACGTGCGACGACACTGCGCGCGCATGTACACCTTCAAACAGCGCGCGCAGCTGACAGGAGACGTTAACAGGCGAGAAACGTGCGGATCGGCAGAACGTGCGCTGCGTCAGAGATAGCAGTTCATCGTGCGCAGGCGCGCGCCCCACTTCGTCAGCACCGACCCTCCACCGCTCGGCATCTCGAACGCTCTGGCGTTTGCGCGCGCCCTCTTGTCCTCTGCTCTCCCCGCGCACGTAGTGCACATGAACACCATCATCACACAGATTGTCCGAGGCGTGATGTCGAATCGAGCCAGCAGCAGCCTCGCCGCGTCCACCGCGCCAGCGGTGAGCTTGTCATTGCAAGATAGAACGCGATTGGAGGGGCAGAGCCCATTTTCCGTGTACACACCGCTCAGACCGACCGACCGAGCGCGGCCACGCGCCTTGCCGATGCAGCGCAAGCGGCGGTGCCCCAGCGACAGAGGCGACAGAGCACCTCCCCAACAAAAAGGAGGTAAGGGGCGCGAGAGAGGTGTAGAGACTCGTCCCTCGCGCGTTTACTCATCGACGCATCCACCGCATTTAGAAGCTTCCGCCGCCGTAGCCGCCGCCGTAGCCACCGCCGCCGTAGCCGCCGCCCTTGCCCCCACCGTAGCCGCCGCCGCCCTTGCCCCCACCGTAGCCGCCGCCGAAGCCGCCGCCGCCGCTGCCGCCGCCGCCCTTGCCGCCGCGCGACGACTTTCCGCCGCCGCTGCCGCCGCCGCGGATGGTGTGCAACCAATCCGGCGCGTCCTGGCCCGACTTGACGAGCATGTCGTGCAGGTCGCGCGCGATCGAGCCGTCTCGATCGTTGAGGAATGTGGTAGCCAATCCCTGGTGGCCCGCGCGCCCCGTGCGCCCAATCCGGTGCGTGTAGTCCTCGATGTCGTTCGGCGCGTCGTAGTTGATCACATGCGTCACCTCGGGTACATCGATGCCGCGCCCCAGCACGTCGGTGCCGATAATCACCGAGATTTTGCCAGACTTGAAGTTGCTGAGCGCGTGCTCGCGCTCGCGCTGGTCCTTGTCGCCGTGAACGGAGGCAGCGGGGCAGCCTAGCTCGTACAGGTCCTGCTCAAGCACATCCGCCGAGCGCTTCGTGTTCACGAAGACAATCGTCTTGCCCGCCACTGCCTTGAGAAGCTCGACGCAGGTCGCTGTCTTCTCGTTCCCATTTACATACATGACCTTTTGGGTCACCGACGAGGCGGCGCCGCCCACGCGGCCTACCTTGAGCATGAGCGGCCTGTCGAGGAACGACTCGGCAATGCGCATCACCGCCTTCGGAAAGGTCGCCGAGAACATCATCGTCTGGCGCCCGTCCGGGCCGCTCTGCGGCATGTCAGCGCGCTCCACGATGTTGCGAATCTGCGGCTCGAAACCCATATCGAGCATGCGATCAGCCTCGTCGAGCACCAGGAAGCGAACCTCGCGCAGCGTGACGCGCCCGCGCTGGATCATGTCGTCGAGGCGACCAGGCGTCGCCACGAGAACATCGCAGCCGCGCTCGAGCTCCCTCATCTGCTCGCCGAATGGCGTGCCACCGTAGGCGACGCAGATATCGAGGCCGGTGCGGAAGGCAAATTTCTTCGACTCTTCGTGGATCTGGACGGCCAACTCGCGAGTTGGGGCAAGGACGAGGGCGCGCAGGGCGACGACCTGGTTGCGGCCGCCGCCGTACTTGCCGCCACTCGGCGACGAGCCCAGCAGCTTGTACAGGATGGGAAGCATGAAGGCAAGAGTCTTGCCCGAGCCCGTCTGCGCGACGGAGATTACGTCCAGTCCATTGATCGCCACCGGCACGGAATTACCTTGCACGGGCGTGGGCACCTTGAAGCCAGCGAACCGCAGGTTGCGCGCAATCACCTTCCCTATGTTGAGCCCCGCAAACTCGGTCGCCGGGCGCATGCTCTCCGGCAGCTCGCTCAAGTGCCGCGGCAGCTCGACCTCGACTGGGATGTCCGCGTACTTGTTAAAGTCGATGCCCGACGAGTGCGGCGCTCCAAACTGGCGCAAGAAGGCCTCCTCGTCCTCCCTAAGATTCGCCTCAAAATCGGGGCCGCCATCAAGCCCCACCCAGCCGCGCCCGCCGCCGCCGCGGCTGGAGACGCCAAAGCCGCCGAGGTCACGACCAGGGCCTCCGCCGCCCTTGCCGCCCCGGTCACCGTAGCCGCCGCCGTCCCGGTCGCCGTAGCCGCCGCGGTCGCCGTAGCCGCCGCGGTCGCCATAGCCGCCGCGATCGCCATACCCACGCGCGGGTGGGGCGGCAGCGAAGGCGCTCAGGTCGCGGCCGCCGCTGTCGCCGTCGCCACGAGCGCTGTAGCCGCCACCGCGATCGCTGCCGCGGTCGCCGCCTCCAGGGGGAGGCGGCGGTGCTCCCCGCGGCGCATCCATAAGATCAGCGAGCGTTCGGCCACCGCCGGGAGCGGCAGCAGCGCCTGCGCACGCATGCTCAAAGCCGAGCATGAGCATGGACGTCCGCAAGGAGAGACAAAAGGACGGGAAGCTCACCGGGTGCGGTGCCGTCCTTGTTGCGAAGATGAGGGGGAATGTAGCCCATGATGAAAGTTGTGCGTAGCTGCGAGCGGAGGACGGGGGTCGCTCAGCCGAAGAACCGGCAGCTTCGAATGCGGTGAGCAAGGAGGCGAGATGATGGCGCGCGCTGTTGTTTGTCATGACCTTGAGGTGTGGATGCGGATGGATCCAGGGCGTGGTGCGGGCGACGTGGCTCAGATTCGCTCGAAATTGCACCGCTCCCGTGAACGAGATGGGCAGGGGATTCGTGTTTACACATCAGCGCACACATACAGCCTACACAGAAATCACCTCCGGGGCGACGCCAGCAGCCCAGCACGCACGCCCTTGACCACAGTGAGTGAGGGGTCAGGGCACAGCTGATGAGCCGAACAGCTGGACAGCCACCGGCGCCACCTTCGCGCAGAACTTCATGTGCGGGGAGAATCAAATGGCAAGGGTCTTGGCTCGGCTCCCCACAATGTCACTCATACTCACCCTCCGCCGCCAGCCGCTTGCGTTTCTTCGAGCGACACTCGAGGCAGCGCGTCGGCGTCGCAAAGCCCTTGGACTCGTAGTAGGCCAGCTCCTTGGCACCGAAGACAAAGGACACTTCGCAGTCTCGGCATGTAAGCTCACCCTCGGCGGGGCTGCTCGTAGCCAGCGCGGCGCCGTCTTTCGTGCGCCCCTTGACGGCCGTCTCCTTCTTGGCGCTCGCCACGGCGCTAGACACCAGGCTTTGTACCTCCTCGAAGCTCAGCCCTGACTCCTTGGTGCCTTCGCAGTCCTCTTGGTAGCACGTCTGCTTGGAGGCGTAGCACCGCTGGACATGCCAGCCGTGCGCAGGACACACCCAATCACCCCTCCTCAGTGTGCCCGTCCTCCACAGACCGACGAGCTCCGCCTGCTTCGCACAGTGCTTCTTACCCACTTGGTGCGTGCTCGCAGCCGTCGCCGCGACAGTGCAGCCGCACAAGCGGCACTCAAAGAGCGCGCCGCAATCGGACGGCGCGCCCGCACCCAGCACTTTCTTTTGATGTGCCTTGCCTTGCTCGTGCACAGCTTGACCGGAGGCGGGCATGGTCACCTTGCACAACGCACACCTCCAAGTGGGTGTTGTTGCAAGCTTAGACTTCTGAAAGGCCCTAAACTTCTCCTTGGCTGCCGAGTACGCCGCGGCGAGCTCAGCATTGGACGGCTGTGCGGCCGCCGATTTTTTGCACGCCATGCACTCCAAGTTCAGACGCTTCTCTTCCTCCCTTTCGGCTGAGAGGACCGTCGTAACCTTGAGACGCTTCGCTCCCTGGGCTTCCTTGGTATTATCTGGTCGCGTGTCGGAAACAGCAAAGTTGATCTCCGAGCGCTTCGTCTCGCGTTCTGCCTTCAACGCGCGCGCTTCGGCAGCCCTTGCGAGAGCCTTCGCGACGCGCTCAGCCTGAGCGACCGGCGAGGACATGGCGACGTCGTTATCTTATCACCGCACACGAAGTACGGCACGTTCACAGCCTTGTGAAAGCCTAGCCCTGTGTTGAGTCACAAATACAGTAGTGTTTTTTGAACCCCACTCTTCCCCGCCTTTCTCGCCCGCTTTGCATCCCGCGCCATGTCGACCGCGTCCGTGGTCGTCTCGGCTAGTAAACCAATGATGAACGTCACGGCCTCAGCACGCCCGGCGATTGCAACCGCTGCCCGACCGGCCACCGCCACGGCCACGGCCACGGCGACAGTTGCACGGGCCACAACCGCAGCCACGGCGATGGCAACCACATCTCGGCCAGCGACAGCGACGGTCGCCGCAGTGCGGCCCGCGACGGCGACGGCCACCGCAGCAAGGCCCGCTACGGCCACTGCAGCGCGGCCCGCGACGGCGACGGCCACCGCAGCGCGGCCAGCGACAGCGACGCCCTCGTCCCCATCGGCGGTGACGCCTCAAGCGACGGCGACCACCGCATTAGCTTCTCCGGCCCGTGCGACGGCCGCAGCTTCCCGCCCGCCAGTCACTACTGCATCAGCAACAGCGCGCCCAGCAGTATCATTCGCCTCCGCCTCACCCGCCACCCACTCCTACTCTCGGGCCGGCGCCGTCGTCGCTTCCAATCCCCTTCACCCCGCCGACAGCTCTCTGGCATCTGAGCGTGCTCGCCGCACACCGCCGCGCGACGAGCCACCTCCCGAGCCGGAGCCGCGCCCCGACGACTACGAGCGTGACGACGAACACGCCGAGCCAGCTCCCAGTCGCACCATGGGGGCCGAGGCGTCTGCGCCTACGCTCAGAGAAGAGCCGGCGCCGGCAGCAGAGCCGATGGCGTCCGGGCAACCGTGGGTCCCGCCGGGCTGGAAGGGTCCGACGGGCGGGCGCGGCGGCCGCGGCCGGGGGGTCGCCGGGCGGGACTCGCATGGCGCGTACCCGCCCGACCTGCAGGCGGAGCTCGAGCGTGTTCGTCGCTCGTTTGAAGACGTGTGCCGCGAGCGCGATGTGCTACGATCGCACGTGTCAAAGATGGAGTCGCTCATCCACGAGAGGGTAGGCGCGCAGTTCCGGAGCTCGAGCGCGCCCCGTACAGGCACCAGCTCGGCGCCAGTCACGCCTAAGGGCGGGAGCGGCAGCAGCGCGAGCCTCGGTGGGCGTCCCGGCAGCGCATCACCCAAGGCCAGGAAGCTGACCAAGGAGGCGGAGCTCGAGTTCTTGCGCCGGCAGCAGCGGTATGGCTGGGCGCCCGACCGCAGCAGCACGCTGTCGGGCGTCGAGCAGCTCAAGAAGCACCTCGAGGCGGCCGAGAAAAAGGCCCTCGAGGCCACCACCAAGGTCAAGATTAAGCGCTATCAGACCAAGGCGGAGCTGGAAGAAGCGACAAAAGCTATGTTCGAGCGAGGTGCGCCCGACACAGCGCGTGGTCACACTCGCACTGCCGCCAGCGAGCGCCGCCGTGCCGAGTGCCCCCCCTCCCCTCCCCACTAGAGGACACGCCGAGGCTGCAGGTCTGCCTTTCCGCTCAAACACCCCGTGCGTCTCCTTTGCTCGCGTTGTTCATTGCAGCCAAGAACTCGCGCGCGAAGCTCGACGCCTTCGTTGAGAAGAAGCACGAGGAGGAGCGGCAGCAGTACACGGCCACCTGCAAGAAGCTGAGCATCTCCGCACGTGAGCGGGCTCTCCGGCTGCAGCAGATGTCGATGCCGCTGCGCAAGCCTCCTCCCTTCCCTCCGAAAGCCATCGACGTAGTCACTATGGGTAAGCCTCCATGGAATGCAGGCCGCCCGAAGGCGTCGTCGCAGCCGGGCTCGGCGCGCGAAAAGCACTGAGTCGGCGTGGCTTCGGGCAGCGCTGAGGCGGCGCAGCTATCGCAGGCGGAGGACAACTGGTGAGTGCCCAATCGGGCAACTGTCCCAGAGCGTCCACAGTGAGGACCTTGTCGCCGAGCCAGCTTCGCCAGATCATTTCAGCCATCCACGTTAGGACCACCTCCCCCGATTGACGCCACCAGCGCGGGAGAGCACGGTCGCGTCTTCCACACAGCGGATTGCCGCCGCGCGTGCCCGCGTCCCTGCATCGGGTGCATGTGACATGAGAGCGCCGCCCCATCCCCAGTCATTCTGTCTTGAAAAAGCATATATAACGCGCCGCGCCCCAGCTCGGGTGCCGCACTCAGAGCTCAGACCGGCAGCGCACCGGTTCGTGCGGTGAGTGTGCCATAAACCTCGTCGCCGGCCGCCCGATCGGCCCCCACACGCACACGCGCCGCCGCCGTCCCCGTTCGCGGTGATTCCCGGGCGCCCCGCCGGCGTGCCGGTCGCGTATCGTTTACAAGACTTATATTTAAACAAGACGGTCACCAGTGGGGCGCTGCGGCGCTGCGTTCGGGATTCTTCATCTCCGCCGCGCGCCGGTGCCTTGCGCACTGGCGGCATAACTGCGGCAGTGCGGTGCGGCCGTGCCCGCGGGTACCGAGTTCCTGTGTGAGGTCGATCGTCACTTTAGGATCGAGATGATGTCAAGATCAGATCCGAGCCGATCGCGCGGTGGCAGCGTGTAAGTGACCCGATTTCGGGTGCTTCATCATTTTCTGCAATGCAGCCTGGAAGTGTATGCGGCAGAGTCTGCTCTGTTTTCTGTCCGGTTCCTGGCACCACTCCGTGAGAAGAAATGCAAGGACCTTACTGCTCTTGCGCTTGTCATCTTTGCTTCCCATCTTTGAAGCAGTCAGCGATTCCTTACTGCAAAACGCAGTCTTCTGCCACTGTTCCTGCTTGCATGCCCAGTAGTGCATTTCACGATACTCCTGTACGTACGCCTTGGTCTCGGTCATGTTCATCCCCATCTTTGCCATCTTGACGACGCCAGTGCTTGGCTTGCTCATCTTTGAAATGAGGTTGCGCATAGAGGTTTGAATTTTCCGCAAATGCCCATCGAGAGACAAGTGCATGCTCTTTACAAAGTCAGATGGCGAGTCAGCCTGCGCAGTGGCAGCAGCTGGCACGACCTCCGCAGTTGCAGCAGCTGGCACGACGGCAAATGCCAAACAAACAATCGCGATTTGCATGAGCCTCATCCTGAATCACGTCGATCCCAGCCCACGGTGCGTAAATCCTGCCCCGCGGGCGCGGCCTTGGAACCAACACGCGACTCGTTCACCAGCACAGGGAGCACAGCAGGGCCGCCGTCGCGGGAATTTCATTGTGAATCACGCTGTGAAAAGCTTTCAAAAGCTTGTAAAAAAAATTGTTGCACTCCGCGCTACCGCGCAGTCCGCCAAAGGAGTTGCGCGAGGAGGAGGACGGACAGCGCTTCATCTCGAGAAAACAAACGGTCGGCGGCGGCCCGGGGCCGAGCCCCCCCCGCCGCTGCCGCCGGCGCCGGCGCCGGCAAATGACGTGTTGACGCCGAGCGACGGCAGAAAGCGGTGCTCGATCCAGGGCCGCGTGCTGTCGGACACGTGACGCAGCAGGTTGCGCTTCGTGACCAAGTTGGGCCCGCTCGCCTCAGCCAGCTCCTGCACCACCTTGGGCTTCTGCACGGCCGCCGCGCCGCGGAGCACGTCTGCAAGGTACGCATGCACGCGGTCCATCGTGAGGGAGCGCGCGAGACGCTGGCCGTGCTCCGCGATGCAACGGTCGCGGCCGGGCGTCGCTTCGAGCTCAGTGAGCGCCTGCTTTAGGGCGGCGCATACCTCGGCCGGTTTCCTTTTCGGCACCGTGACGTGCACATAGTGCCTGCCTGCCTGCAGCAGCGGCGCCCACCAATCGAAATGCTCGAAGATCGGCGGCGTGAGCGGCGCCCGAACTTCGGCCTCTCGACGCAGGTCGCGCCGCCTCGGCTCGCGCTCCTCGGTCACGTAGATGTTGAGCGAGCCGCACGAGAGCTGATGCTTGAAATGCTCGAGCCAGTCGCTCACGCCGGGGAGATGCACAATGATGCGGTGCCGGCACTGCTCCCGAAGCGTGATCCAGCTCGGCGGCAGCGAGTCGTCGCACGGCACCGTGGTGCTACTTCCGGCTGAAGCAGTCGGCGATGCAGCGGGTGAGCCCTTGGGAGCACATGGCGGCTTCTTCCACGCAAGCTTGTCCACCTCCTCCTTGGAGATGCTGTGCATCACGAGTCGCGAGCCGAAGACCTCCGGCCCGCAGCGCGCGAACCGCGACCGCAACGGATGACTGCTGAACCCAAGCTTGCCGTTGCCGACGCCGGTCGTGCCGACCCAGAGAATCGTATCCTGCTTCTGCTCCCACTGGATTCCCTCGCCCGTCTCCAGCCCGCGCAGCCACTGCTCCCACGGCGGGATGCGCGCGTAAGGAAGGCCCCAAAAGGTCGCGTCTGGCAGCGGGATGTCCGTGAAGGTGTGCCCCGTCGTGTACGAGAACACCAAGGCCGGACGCCCATCTTTGGACGTGGCTGTCGTGCCGATCTCATATGAGCCCTGCGGCTGCGGGCCGTTGGGATGCCAATAGGTGGGCTTATCGCGACTGCCAAGCCATTTCGAGAACCAAAAGGTTGTCAGAGAAAAGAGAGGACGAGATGGTGGTTATGGGGTACTGGTGCATGCGTGCGTCAGCGCACCAATTGAATAGTACGCTCACATCGGGCAAGGATGGGTGCCGCTCGAGCGTGTCGAGAAGCGCCCATGCCAGAATCGGCGTGCGACGCAGCACGCATCCGTTGGGCGGGGTGGGCGCATACAGCAGACGACGATTTCGGATGAGGAATCGCGTTCTGCCCCAACCTTTGAGACCTGAGTATGCTGCTCGCTCCTGAGCCACGCCAATTGAGTGCGGCTGCCAGTGCCGCAGCCATAGCGCTGGCAGGCGAGCGAGGCCGACGACGACGTCGGTTTCGTTGAAGGGGCATGATGTCGACATGCGGTGAAGAAAGGTGTGAAGATTGGCTGTTCCAGCAGACACCTAGGAAAAAGGGTTTGGAACGTAGGATTCGTTGGCGATGACTGTGCGTCTTCCCACGAAACAAAGCGGGTCTTGAATGTTCACACGTTGAGGACGGTTTCGAAAGTCGGAGTGTCCATGGCTGCCAGGGGCGTGCTGGGCTCGATACGTGTCGAGAAGGTGCCGGGCTATGCGAGAGGTCCCGGTCTCTCCATGGCGAGCCATCAGCAAACTCCCGCCATGGCGCACACGCACCCGCCTGCTGCTCCTGTGATGCCGGTGCTGCCTCCCATCAGCCGATTCTCCGCGCCGCCGCCCGCACCGCCCGGACAGCGATTGCCGATGCCAGAGCCCGTGAGACACTACGAGCCCATTGGCGGAGCGATTCATCGGAGCATCTCCGGGCCGGAGCTTGCGCGCAAGCGGCCCGATCCGCTGCAGCAGAAGCGTCCGGACCCGACCGAAATGGTCGTCTCCCGGATGGTCGAGGCGGTGCTGCTTCAAGCGGAGGCGATTGTCGAGATCCGACCGCACCGGCCGTGTCCGTCCAAGACGGCGCGCGTGCAGGGCGGTTGGGAGACGGTGCGGGTGCTCGTCTCCCGCAGTGCGGACGACACCACCGCGGAGGCGGCGATGCTCGACACGGTCGTGTGGCCAGAGCTTCGGGCTCGCTGCGCGGCGCGGCGGCTGCATCTGCTGGCCATCGACGCGCGCCAGGGGATGCCAGACGACGGGGTGTCGCCCACTGCGTGCCTCGGCCAGGTCGCGAGCGGCTCGAGCTGCAACGATGGCGTCCCGTTTCTGCTCGTCGTGCAAGGTGCGTCGACAGAGGGCTGGGTGCCTGGGGCTCACACGGTGACGCCCTTTGGGGACGGTTGGGTGCATGGGATGAGCCTGGGGGCGATGGAGGCCTTCGAGGCCGTGTGCCGCATGCGCTCGAGCTCGGTGCTGGTCCTCACGCGTGGGAGCCGCTCGTCTTCCGCCGCCGGCCCTCATCATGCCCACGGCGACGGCGGCGCCCACGACGGCGGCGGCGCCTACCACGGCGGCGCCTACGGCAACGGAGGCGGCGGCGGCGGCTACGGAGGCGGTGGCGGCTACGGAGGCGGCGGCGGCTACGGAGGCGGCGGCGGTAAGGGTGCCAAGCCGTCGCTGCGGGACGTGCTTCGGCGTGAGCAGGCGAAGGCTCTCGCCGGTGTGCTGCAGGGCCTCCTCGCAAAGAAGCTGCCAGCGCAGCAGATGCGAGAGTACACGCTGAGCGCCCACGACGGCGCGTCGGGAGGGGGCGACACGTTTTCACAGCTCGCGATCGAGGGGCTATGGGCTCTGATCAGCAAGCGGTACCCTACCGAGCCATCGCCGCCTCGGGATTGGGAGCCGCCGACTACCGAAGCCGTCGAGGCTGTCACGACGGCGGGCGTGGTCGATGCGCTCACGACGGCGGCCTCGCGAGGGAAGTTGACTCACGAAAAGGCCGCGACGATCATCCAAAAGTATTCTCGCGGAGCGTTGACGCGGTTTCGGTCGGAGGCCGCGCAGCAGCCCGTTGCTAGACCGCGAGCGCCGCTCGCGCTCGCGACAGCGCTCACGCGCGCGCTCTGGGCGGCCGAGCGCGCCACAGCAGCGTACACGCAGGGGCTCTCGAGCACGCCGCTGCTGCAGCGTCATCTCGAGCTCCATCATCTGACGAAGCTCGTGCTGTCGCAGACGGGGCTGAGAGGGCCGCAGGCCGACGGAGGGCCGACGCCACCGCCGTGGGCGCAGCCGCTCAACACGCCGCTCTTCATCTTCTCGGAGGCGGGCACCGGTAAGTCTCACCTGCTCGTGGCGCTCACGGAGCGGCTCTTGAGCGACCAGCCGAGGCTGCAGGTGGTCAGCCACTATGCGGGCGCGGGCACCGGTGGCGCCGAGCTCGCTCGCGTCGCCCTCACACGCCTGTGTGTGCGGCTGCTCCAGCTGCGTGCCAAGGAAGCCAAGAGCGACCGGCGCGCGCGCAACGCGCTGAGCGCGACGCCGCTCGACGTGA
Source organism: Chrysochromulina tobinii (assembly GCA_001275005.1). Classification (NCBI taxonomy): domain Eukaryota; phylum Haptophyta; order Prymnesiales; family Chrysochromulinaceae; genus Chrysochromulina; species Chrysochromulina tobinii. The sequence goes on along the minus strand of JWZX01001740.1, from coordinate 3,724 downwards.
GCGCCATCCCGAGCGGCTACGCGGCGCTCTGCACGCGCTGTCGTGAGCTGCTCGCCGGTCTGACGTCGCCGTTACTGATCGTGTGGGACAGCGTCGAGCGCCTCCAGCCCGCTCTCGAGTGTGGCGAGCCGCTAGCGGTGACGGGCCCGAGCGGCGGCGAGACGGTCTTAGGCTTCCCCCCGGCGCTCGATTGGATCCCCTCACCGCTCCCCCCGAACGTGTGCGTCCTCCTGAGCGCGAGCGGCGAGCCCACGAAGCCTTCCGAGCCCGAGGCCGCGCTGGCCGTGACCGCCGCCCAGGCCGCTCTCAAGAATTGCCTCGCCTCTCAGGTCGCCCAGCTCAATCGCGCCATGCATGAGGCAGCCAACGTCGCACTCGAGGCGGCGGCGACCGCGCGCGCGGCGCCGCTGGTGGCGGAGTTGCGAGTGCGGAAGCCCAAGGTGCACATCCTCGAGTTCGCGCCGCTGCCGCTCGAGGCTGGAAGGGAGATGCTCCGTGCTCGGCTGCTTCGGCTGACCGGCGACACACCAACCTCAAAGCTCCTCCAACCTGTGCTCTCCCACGGGCTCGGCGCAACACGCCCCTCGTGGCTCAGTGCGCTCGCCATCAACCTCGGCCGCGCCGCTCTCGCCGATCGGCTGACGGCGCGAGTGCCGGTGAGTTCGGTCGGCCTCGGTGTCGCGCTGAACATGAGCGCTGTGTTGAGCAGGCCCAAGCCAGCCTCGCCCAGAGGCGTGGCGCCCGGGATGGCGCCCGGGATGGACGCCCTTCGGGCGCGCCTTAAGGACGGCGCCACGCTGCGCTCCGATGAGGCGGAGCTCATACGACAGGCGACCATCTCGATGCAGAGCCAGCTGACGCGCCTGCAGCTGAGCGGCATTGGGATGACGCCGCTCAGGATGACGCACAACCCGGCGCCACCCGCTCGAGACGACGCTCGAGACGACGCTCGACACGGCGCCGCGCCTTCGGAGGGCGTCGTCGCGAGCGCTCGGCGGGCGCTGCCCTCGACATTGGCCGCGGCTGCCTTGATGCTCGACGAGACGGCGCACGAGGAGAGCGGCCTGAGCCCGATGCAGTGCGAGGCCGCTGGGCTGCGAATCGCGCTACGGCTGCTCACTCTGCTGAGCGTGAGCGGGCACGGCCTGGGGCTCAGCGAGGCACATGCATACGCTTTGCTGCGCCCGGAGCTACCGGTGCACTGCGCAGGCGCGGTGTGGGCGTACGCATGCGAGCATGTGGCCCTCTTCGTAGGACAGCCCGCCGCAGGCACGTGGACCGCCCGGCCCCCATGCCTTGCATGCACGTGCTCACCACGGCGCCCTGCCCTTCCCCACAGGCATCTGGACCATCCCCCATCAGGCAGTTGGGCAAGGGCTGCGCGCCGGCCTTCTCAACAACGGGCCGGGCACGGCCGAGCACGAGGAGCTCGCACAGCACTACCTCTGCTGCCTAGACCCGCAGTATGATGGCAGCTTTGGCGCCCTCGACGGCAATACGAGCGCGGGAGGCGCGGGCGAAGGTGGGGACGAGCCGGCAGTGCTCATCGGCGCGCCTTGGCACCTGTGGCGTGCTGGCGTCGCGCAGCGCCCGACCCTCATCGGTCTGCTTCGCACGGCCGGGTATGCTACGCGGCTTGCGACCGTGATGGCCTACGATTGTCTCCCTCATCAGTTTTGATTGCCTCACTCATCGGGTATGATTGCCTCCCTCATCGGGTATGATTGCCTCACTCAGGTATGATTGCCTCACTCATCAGGTTTGATTGCCTCCCGCATCAGGTATGCTACGAAGCTTGCAACCGTGATGCATGTGCCGCCGCTGCCGCTCGTGCTGCTCGAGTGCTTGTGCCGTGGTACCTCGGGCGCACGCGAGCCCGAGGCGACCGCGGTGCTCTGGGAGGAGGCTGCGGGCGCGGTGAAGGCTGTGGCGCACGCGACGGCCGCCGAGCGCACTGAGGCGGTCCGCAACCTGCTCCGACGCGTTGCCAAGAGGCTCGAGCTGCGGCTACTGCAGCAGGAGAGCGAGGCGGCCAAGCGGCGCAAGGCGGCGAACGCGCAGATGGGGCGCTCCGTGGAAGATGTGGCCGCCCAGGCGATGCAGCGCGGCACGCGCGCCTTCATCAAGAAGCTGCAGCGCGTCAAGGACGCGGCCAAGCCGGTAGCCCTCATCCAATCGGGAGATGCCTTCATCGTCGCGACGGCCCCCCAACGGCGGCTCTCGTTCGGGTGAGAGGTCTCACAGGCAGGTCTCCACTGCAGATCTGACGACGGCGAGAGGGACCGACTTTCAACGTACTGTGGTGCGCGCTAAACCCGTAATGCGTAAACGCAAAACGGTGTGTGAATCCGGAACGTACTCCCTGTCCTTTGTTTTGGGGTTTTCCCATGCGAACAAACTAGTGTACGTTGTCTCAAGGGGTTGGGCCAAGTGTACGTTGTCTCAAGGGGTTGGGCCAGCCCCTTGTCGACTGCTTGTTGACTTTGCAAAGCCGAGCACCTTCGCGTCTCAGCGCCACAACGAAAGATGGCTGTCCTTGAGGTGTGGCAGCTCCGGCTCCGCGACGGAGAGACTCCGCGCCTCGACCGGCCGGCGGTGATCACGCTGCGCCACAACTTGACCATCGGCCGTGGTGACGCGCATGTTCTGCTCGACTCTGCGGCGCTGCCCAACCTAATCAGCCGAGTACACGCCACATTTTATCTCGATGTCACCGAGTACAATGGGCCGGTCGTCGTACACAACCACTCGATCAACGAGGTGCGCCTCGAGGACCGCACGGGTGACACGTTCAAGCCCACCAAGAATGTCGCCAAGGACAAGATGGCACTGCTCACGGAGGGCTGCACAGTCATCTTTGGGCGGCGCGGTTCGCTCACTGAGTTTTGTTACACGCTCCACCGACTCTTCAACAATGTGGCCACGCAGCCAGACTCAGCGGCAGCCGGAGAGGCAGCTGCGACTGAGGAGGAGGAGGCGGCGGCAGATGAGGAGGTGGCGGCGGCCGAGGCGGCGGCGATGGCGGCCCAGCAAGCAACAGCGACGCCAGCCGAGATGAATGCCACGATGGGCGAGGCGGACGAGGAGCTCCGCGACCAGGCTGACGCAGCGATGCCTGGCGCAGAAAATGTGGAGGCCGCGCCCGCGGCCGCACAAGCAGAAGAGGAGCAGCATGAGGACGAGGGCGAGGACGATGAGGACATCCTGATCGCCTCGCTAGCGAGCGGCCGCTCGGCCGGCGCCGGAGCGTCAGGCTCGGCCGCAACGGAGCCTGACGACGCAGTGCGGTCAGCGACAGAGGAGGAGTCGGCGGCACGGGAACCAGCGGCGGAGGCACCCGCCCCGAGGGAGGGAGAGACGGCAGCGCCTCCACAGGAGCCGTCGCCACCCGCAGTCGAGGCTCCAGCTGCGGCAGCCGCGCCTCCCGCTGCTGCCCCCGACATTGCCCCTCCCGAGGCCCCTCCGCCACCGCCATCGCCGTCGGCCATGCCGCTCAAGGATCTACGTGCGGAGCTGCGTGCTCGCGGTGTGAGCTACGAGGGAAGCGTCGAGAAGTCGGATCTCGTGGCGCTGTTACGGTCTGCGAGGGCGAGCGGCGACGTGACGAGCATCCCAGTCCCTGTGAAGAGCACCCCAGTCCCTGTGAAGAGCACCCCAGTCCCTGCCGTTGCTCCCGCCGCTCCCGCCGCCGCCACCGCTCCCGCCGCCGCGCCCACCGCCGCCC
>JWZX01001739.1:0-12993 GCA_001275005.1 Chrysochromulina tobinii | reverse complement strand
TTGAGGCGGTCCTGGAGCGGCAGGCGGCCCTGATGAGCGGCGCGTGCCGACTGTCGCTGCGTGAGGTCGACTGCTCGGCGCAGGCGATCGAAGTGACGGAGACCGCCTCGCTGCAGCGGCTCGCGCTGCTGTTCGCGCCGGAGCTCAAGGTCGCGAGCGTCACGCTCGGCGACGACGGGCGGAGCGTGAGGCTCCATAAGAAAGGGCGGGCGCTGCTCGGCGCGGTCTCGCCGATGGTCGAGCTTGTCGTTCAGCTGTGCACGAGTCCTAAAGGCTGCTGCATAGGGGCGGCGCTGCCGGGCAAGGGCGCCCTGTCCCGCTCTCTGGGTGAAGACGCCGAGAGCTGGGGCTACAGGTCGGACGGTAGAATCGTGCACAAGGTCTCCTATGTCCAGAGCGGCCTTCCCACCTACAAGGCGGGCGATCGGATCCGCATGACGCTCGCCGGCGGCGTGCTCGCGTGGCACATCAACGGCCAGAGGGCCGCCGAGGTGCGCGGCGTGCCGAGCGGCGTGCACTTTGGCGTCGGCCGGGATCATGGGACGGTCGAGGTGCGCATCGAGCGTGCCGTGGTGGCGGGCGCGGCGGGGTGCTCTGCGATGCTGCGGCCGCTGTGCGCGCTGATGGGTCGCGAGGGCAACGCGCTGCGCACGGTGCGGCTGGGCGGCAACGGCGCGTGGGCCGCGGGCGACGGCGCGACGCTCGCGGCGGCGCTGGGCGCGTCGTCGTGCGTGGTGGCGGAGCTCGACGTGAGCGGGAGCCAGCTGGCGGCCGACGAGTGCCTCGCGCTCGCCAATGCCCGGCACCTCCACACATTCGACCTGAGCGGCACCGCCGTCGCCGCGTCGGCCGCGTCCTTCGAGGCAGTCCCTCACCGGCCGGCTGCGCTTGCTGGCCCTGCGGGGGCTCGGCCTGCGCGCCCTTGATGGCGGCAAGGCGGTGTCGCTCCTGTGCGACGCCTTGCCTCGGATAACGTCGCTGCGCCACCTCTCTCTGATAGGCAACCGGCTGAGTGTTGAGCACGTCACGTCGCTCGTTGCCGCCGCCGCCGGGCTGCGCGAGCTGCACGTCGACTTGCGCCGCAACCCGGCCTACCCATCGGCGGTGCCAAACTTGCCAACAGGCTGGCTCCTCGACCTTGGCCCCGCCGCGTGGTAGCACGGCGCGGTCAAAGCGGCGGAGGCGAGCGCCAAGATCGGCGGCGACCCCGGGAGCATCAACCTGCTGCAGCTCTTCCCGGACGAGTCACGACTCATCGCCGCGGGCTCGGCCGCCTCGACGCGCAACGCGACCGTCTACCGACCCGATGCGAGCACAGTCGGCGTGCTCGAGGGGCACGTGGCGGACGTGGTCGCCGTGGCCACCGACGGCGTCCACATCGTCACCGGCGACACGTCTGGCAGCCTACGCCTGTGGGATGCGGACACGCTCGCCACCGCCGGCCAGTTGCAGCACAGCGGCTCGTCCGTCAACAGCGTCGCGGTGCGCGGCGACCTCGTCGTGAGTGGCTCGACCGGCAGCACGGTCAAGCTGTGGCGTCTGCGCGCGCGCGAGTGCGTCGCCACGCTGGTGGAGCACTCTGCACGTGTGAGCTGCGTCGACGTGGGTGAGGAGGCGATCGCGACGGGCAGCGATGATGCGACTGTCCGCCTCTGGCCGCGCGACGGCGGCGCCAGCCGGCGCACGCTGGCCCATCCGAGCCCCTTGCGCGCGGTGCGCATGCAAGGGGATGTGCTCGCCACCGGAGGGTTGGATGCGGTCGTGCGCGTCTTTGCTCTCTCCACCGGCCAGCTCGTGCGCGAGCTGCACGGGCGCAAGGGATCAGTGCAGAGCCTCGCCCTCGGTGGCTCGGTGCTGGTGAGCGGCGGAAGCGACGACAGGACGATCAAGGTCTGGTCGCTCCTCGAAGACGTCGACGCGAGCGAGTGCGCCACGCTCGACACACACCCTAGCCCTGTTAGGAGCGTGGCCATCTCGCCGTCGGGCGGCTTTGTCGCGAGCGTGATGAACGGCACTGGTGATGCTGATCAAGGCAAGCTCTTCGTGTGGAGGCCGGCCGGTACAAAGAAGGCGAGATAGAGGAAGAGAGGGCGCAGGGGCATGTAGCGCACGGCGCATGGTTTCGGCGCGAGCCATTCTGCACATGGGCGGTGAGGTTATTAACGGGGAGGTTCAGGGCCGGGGATCTCGATCTCGGCCGGGCGGGGCCGGAACAGGCGGAGTGGCGGACTGACCCGGGAACAGCGGAAAACGGTCGCGCGTATCGGAGTAAATGTGCTTAATTTACTTGACGTATGACGAGTTGCGAGGGACATGCGGCCGGGCGTACATCTCGGCAGAGTGACGGCACTCGTCCGCCGGGCCCGCTCTCTACGTGCAACCAATCGGGCAGTGGCCCTCTGTACACAGTTTTCGGCTGCATGCCGCTTTCTACGCGAGAAGGGTCTACTATCTCAGTCTCGCATTCTCGCTCTCCGCTCGCTCTGTCAGTTGCTCTCGGACGCTCTCTCCCTTCGCACCTCACTTGACCTCGAGCGACTTGCGGAAGGACGATGTCGACGCACCGGACGAGCGGCGCGGCTCGGCCGCTCCGGGCGGCTGCTCAAGCGACTCGAGATCAAGCGTCACCACATCGGAGCTCTCGTCCGAGCGATCCCGGTACACGCCCACGAGCGAGTGCGCCATGTGGTAGAAGGTGTCCTTGAGAGAGATGACCACGAACTGGATCTTGCCCTCCGCCGCGCGCTCGCGAATGTACTGGGCGACGCGCGTCACGTTGACGTTGTCGAGGGCCGCGTCGATCTCATCCATTACGAAAAAGGGCGACGGGCGGAACTCCCAGATCGCAAAGAGGAGCGCGAGCGCCGCGACGGTACGTTCGCCACCACTGAGCTCCATCATCGGGCGGAAGCGCTTCGCGGGCGGCATGGCCGTGTACTTGATCCCGTGCAGGTAGGGTTCGGTCGTGTCCTCTATCGACAGGTAGGCCGTGCCGCCCACGAGGACGCCTTCGGTCTGCGTCAGGTCCTTGTACTTGTCGTCGATGGACTCGGAGATCACCTTGAAGCAGCTCATGAACTTGGAGTACCGTTGATTGCGCGCGTTCTGGAAGCTCGAGTTGGCCTCCTTCTGGCTCGCCTTGACAGCGTCGTACTCGGTCTCCACCTCGAGCAGCCGCTGCTGCACCTCATCATACTGCTCGATCGCCTTCATGTTCGGCGTCATCGCGTCGATCGCGCGGCTCGCCTCCGAAATCTCGGCGCCAAGATGCTTCTCAAAGTCCGCAGGCTTGCTGGTACGCTCGAGCGCGTCGAGGGACGAAAAGTCGACTCGAACCCTTTCCGAACCCGCCGCCGCGCCGCCGCTCGCGCCGCCCGCTCCGGCGCTCGCGCTGCCCTGGGCGCCCTCATCCGCCACCTCAGGCTCGCCGTTGAGCGTCCCAGTGCCCACGAGAGCGCTCGCTTCAAACGGCTCACTCGCCATCAGTTCGGACGCGAGCAGGCTCGCGCCGGTGACCGCGACGGCGCCCGCACTGCCGGAACGCTTGCGCTTGCCCGCACTGCCGTGCTTGCCGCCGCTCCTACCGCCTGCAGGGGCCGTGGTTGCGGTGCCGTCGCCCATGTCCACGTCCTCGTCGGCGGGGAGGAGAGGCAGATCGAGCTCCGCGAGCTGCGCACGTGCAAAGGCACGCTGCCGCTGCCCACGTCGCTCTTCGAGCGACTCCCTCGCTGCGGCCTCCTTGGCGCGCGCCGCTGCCGTCTGGTCGGCCACCGCCTTGAGGTCCCGCTTTGCGTTCTTGAGGGCAGCCTCGGCGGCGGCGCGCGCTTCCCTGGCCTTCTTCGCCTCCTCCTCCGCCTTCGCCGCGTCCTGTTCAGACGTGGTCAGACGAGACCAGGAGGACGGTGAGAGTCGTGAATGGCATGGCACTCGGTGGCACTCAGTCGCACTCCGCGGCACTCGGCGGCACGCACCTCTTTGAGCTTGTCGCTCTTCTCGTGCGCCAGCCGCAGCTTGTGCTCCAAGGCGCTCAGCTCCTTCTCATCCTTGGCCATCGAGTCGCGAAGCTTCTTAGCCGCCGTACTGAGCGCCTTGCGCTCCTCGAAAGTCAGGCGTGCCACCAGCCGCGACTCTTGCTGCTGCAGCTCGAGCAGCTGCGTCTCGCGCTCGCGTGCCTTGCGGATGCGCGTCTCCTCGTACTCACGCACTGAGGCGACGCCCACCTGTGCAACCCACCCGACGCCATCCGAGGCCATCAGACGCAATCCGACGCAATCCGACGCAATCAGACGCAATCCGACGCAATCAGACGCAATCCGACGCAATCAAGGACGCAACGCCGTACCCTTTTTGAGAAGGCGGCAAAGATGCGGTCCTCCACCTGCGCGCACTGCTCGGCAAGTTGACGAAGCTCGGCATCGAGCTTCTCCTTGGCCGTCTCGTGGGTACGCAGCTCCTTGGACGCCTTCTCGGACTCTTTCTTGATCACCTTGTGCTCCTCCTGCAGCTTGGAGAGCTTGGTGCTCGTGAGCCGCAGGTCGTCCTTGGCAGCCTCCGCCTCGAGGCGCTTGGTAGCGAGGCGCTCCCGCAGCGTGAGGGCGCGCTCGTCCACGGCCGCGACGCTCTCGAGGGCCTCGAGCTCGGTCAGCAGCTTCATGTACTCCTGATGAGGGTGGCAATCATGTGGGCTCACTGATGAGGGTGGCAATCATGTGGGCTCACTGATGAGGGTGGCAATCAGGTGGGCTCACTGATGAGGATGGCAATCGTAGGAGCTCAAAGCAGCTCAGAGACGAGCTCAGGCCCGATCAGACGCCCTCGGACCAATCAGACTCAATCAGACGCAATCAAGACGCAATCACCTTCTTGAGCTCATCGTGCTCCTTGAGGTCCTTGCGTGACTGTGGCGCCCGGTCCCACTTCTTCTCCCGCTCCTTGTCAGACTGGGACGAGCCGCCCGTGATCAGGCCGGCCTTGTTGATGAGGGTGCCATCCTTGGTCACGACCTTGTACCGCTCGCCGGCGCCGCTCTGGAACGCGAGCTGCCTCGCCTCTTGCCACGAGTCGCACACGATCGTGTCGCCGACCGCGAAAAAGATGGCCGGCTTGAAGCGCTCGTCCTGCGTCGCGACCACGTCCTGCACGGGCAGGTACGACTTTCCGAGCTGCCGCAGGGCGTCGCGCGCCGGGCGTACGCGGACCGAATCGAGCGGGATGAAGGTCTCGGGCGCATACTTTTGCTCCTTGAGGTACTGGATGCACTCGATCGCGGTCTTCTCATCGTCGACGACGACCGCGTCCATGTTCTTGCCCATCGCCACCGTGAGCGCGGTGCGGTAGATGGCCTTCGTCGGCTTGCAGAGATCGACCATCCGTCCGTGGACCGCCGGGTAGATGCGCATGAGCTTCTGCACCGCCTCCGCCGAGCGGCGCTCGCGCTCGGACTCTCGCTGGTCGCTCTTGGAAGCGTGCAATCTCGCCTCCATCTCGCCGAGCTCGGCCTCGAGCTTCAGGCGCCGCACGCGAGACGTCTCGACGGACTTGCAAAACAGGGACTCCTCCTGCGCGAGCGCCTTGAGCTCGGCCTCGGCGAGATGCGTCGCCTGCGCGCCCGCCGTCTGGCGCTGCTCGAGCGCGCCCAGCTTGCCCTCCAGCTGACGAAGCTCATGCACGAGCTGCTCGTGCTTCGTGCGCGCCTGCATGAGCGTCGGCTCGAGATCGCGCAGCTCGCGCCGCTTCTTGGCGAGCTCTTCGGACATGGCGGCGGTCTTGGTGCCCACCTGCTCAGGGGGTGGTCGAGGGAGTGCTCAAGGGAGTGATCAAGGGGGAGATCGAGGGGGTGACCGAGGCGCTCAGGAGCACTCAGGAGCACTCAGCGGCACTCAGCGGCACTCAGCGGCAGAACACCTGCGCCTTGAGCTGATTGTACTCACGACGCTGCTCGCCCTCGAGCTCCAAATCTCCCGCCTCCTCGGCCGCCGCGCCCTCGGCCTCGAGCTGGCCCGATCTGGCGCGGATCTCGTCGAGCTCTTGCTTGAGCGTCGCCATCTGCTTCTCCGAGTCATGCTGCTGCTTCTCGAGCTTCTCGAGGGACTTTGCGGCCATCGCCTTGCGCTTATGGTGCTGTTCAATCTCAGCAGATGACGAAGATCATCAGTGGCCATCAAGGGCAATCAAGGGCAATCAGGGACAATCAGGGGCAATCAAGGGAGATCGCACCTGCTCAATCTCGGCCTGCAGCTGGATCTGCTCGGGCGAGCGCCCGTCGACCTTCTTGGCGAGATCGACGGCCTTGCGCTCCGACGTGACCACGAGGCTGCGCTGCGCGGCCATCTCCTTCTCATGCGTGCGCACCAGCAGCTCGATCTCCTCCTGCTTGGCGGCGACCTCCTCAGCCTCCCTGGCTTCCTCCTCAGCCAGCTGCTTGCGCTCCGTCACCTCCTTCTCGAGGTGGAAGAGCCGAAGCAGCTCGAGCTTGCGCCGCGTCTCCTTGAGCCCCTTTTGGAGCGCCGCGTACTCCTCCGCCTCCTTCTTCTGCTTCGCGACGTTGGTGCGCTCCTGGACGAGCAGCTTCTTCTTCTGGAACGCGTAGCTCGCCTGGTTCTCGGCCTTGGTCTTCTCGCGCTCGAGGCGCTCGTACTCGTCCTTGTGCTGGGCCGAGCCCGAGATCTGCTCGAGCAGCTCCGTCAGCTCCTGCGGCGACTTGGCCGCGAGCTCGGACACGTACCCTTGGAAGACGAGGAAGCTCGCGTGCGCGTCGGACATGATGCCCTCGGCCTGCAGGCGCTTCTGGTAGTCCTCCGCCGATACGGGAAGGCCATCGATGTGGTACTTGCCGATGCCCGAGCTGAGAATCGAGCGCTTGAAGGCCGTCTCTTTGCCGTCCTTTTCGAAGACGAGTGTGACCGACGCGGTGCGCTTCTCGTCGCCCGTGTCGGCCGTCGAGCGGTAGATGAGGTCCTTGAGCTGCTTGCCGCGCAGCTCCTTGGAGTTGACGCCCGAGACAAACGCGCACGCGTCCATGGTGTTGGACTTGCCCGCGCCGTTCGGGCCGATGACCGCGGTGAAGTTCTTGAAGGGGCCGACGACGCGACGGCCGCTGTAGCTCTTGAAGTTGTACATCTCCAGCCGCACGATGCGGCCGGAGGAACGCGTGCCAACGGTAGATGATGCGCCGGCCGACGCGCCGGCCGACAGGCGCGTGGACAGGCTCGGGCGGTCCGCTGGCATTTCTTCGCTCTCCCGCTTCGTGCGACTCAAGAGGGGCGCGCGCTTGTGAGATGGCGTTCGCGCCGAGGCCGCCCGAGGATGTTCACGACGGCGTTTTGTGGAAAATCAAGCCAGGGGGCACACACAGTCGAGCGCGAGCGCGGCACGCTACAACATGTACCTTGCAAGGATTGCAAGTCAAAATTCCTCGCGTGAAGTTCGCGCCGCGGCGGGCGCAGAATCTATCGTCTTTTATGTCACGGGGCGCGAGCAGCACACCCCGATCGCTGCCGTCGGATTCCGACGACGAGGAAGACGTGCAGCGCACGCCGCTTCGAATGGCTCCCGAGCACGATCAACGCGAGGCGCCCAAGTGGCCCTGGGTCGCGCTCGGCTTCTTTGTGGGCCTGCTAGCTGTGCTCTTCGTGCCGCCTGCCGGCGGCGGCATGCGAGGCGACGTGGGCTGTGGAGCGGTGCCGATCGTCGCGCCGCCGCTCGTGCGCCGGCAGATGGATGGCCAGGCCAAGAATGTGCTCGTGACAGGCGGCGCCGGCCTCATCGGCTCCCACTTTGCGCTCGCTCTCATCGACCGCAAGGGCTTCAACGTGACCGTGGTGGACGACCTGTCGCGTGGCTCGATCGAGACGATCCTGCGGCTGCAGGCGATCGCTGAGCAGGCGGGTGAGCCCTTCAACTTTGTGCGCCTCGACGTCAACGAGGAGCACCAGATGGTCGAGCTGCTCAAGCGCCACGCGATCGACACTGTCGTGCACTTTGGCGCGAACGCGTACGTGGGCGAGTCGATGGTGCACCCGGAGGACTATTATCAGAACATCACGGCCTCGACCGTCTCGATCGTGCGCGCGATGCACCGCGTCGGCCTCACCAAGCTCATCTTCTCCTCGTCGTGCGCCACCTTCGGAGCTCCGACCACCTTCCCGATCACAGAGCTCACACCGCAGCGGCCGACCAACCCGTATGGCCAAGCGAAGCTGCAGGCGGAGCAGGCGATCGTGGCGTTCCTGCGCGCGCAGGAGCGCGCCAAGGTGCCCTTCTCGGCCGCCCTCCTGCGCTACTTCAACGTCGTCGGTGCTGACCCGCAGGGCCGCCTGGGCCCTCATCTCTCGCATGCCGCGAACCGAAAGTACCCACGGATCCTGGACGCTGCGTATGACGTGGCGCTGGGGCTGCGCCCGTACCTGACGGTGATGGGCGACTCGTTCCCGACGAAGGACAAGTCGGCGGCGCGCGACTACATTCACGTCTCCGATCTGGTCGACGCTCATGTACTCCTACTCTACGCACTCCGTGACAACGACCTTCTCTACTACAACGTGGGCAACGGCCAACCGTACACGGTCCGTTGCCGGGCCGCGCGAGCGCGCGGCCGCGAGCGCGCGGCCGCGAGCGCGCGCGCCACTTGCTCCCGCTCATCTCAATCTCATCTCAATCTCCATATCTCGCGCGCCCCGCTGCGCCTCACATCCCCTCTCTGTACCCACCCTCTCTTTCACTCTTCCCCACCCATCTCCATCTCATCTCAATCTCTATCTCAATCTCATCTCATCTCCATCTCATCTCAATCTCAGGTGCTCGAGATCGTCGAGGTCGTCAAGAAAGTCTCCGGCAAGCCATTGCCCGTCCAGATCAGCGCCGCCCGCCCCGGGGACCCTCCCACCTTGTACGCCGACCCCGCCAAGATCAAGTACGAGCTCGGCTGGAACCACGATGGCCTCTGATGACCTCTGATGACCTCTGATGGACCTCTGATGGACCTCTGGTGCCCTTTTGAGGACCGTTGATGACCCCTGATGGACCTCTGATGACCTCTGCTGATCTTTGATTGCCTCTGATTTCCTTTGATTGCGTCTGACTGCCTCTGAGTGCCACTGAGAGGACCTCTGAGGACCTCTGATGACGTCGGATTGCCTCCCTCATCACCCTGATGACGTCGGACTGCCTCCCTCCTCAGGTACGAGCTCGGCTGGAAGCCACGCTTCCCCGACATCGAGTCTATGGTCCGCCACGGCTGGGACTGGCGCGTGAACCACTACGGCAACCCGCCCGCGCCCTCAGTCGATCCCCTGCAGTACAATTACGTCCTGTTCGATGAGCGCAACGACACGGCGCCCCCTCTCAAGTCGAACCCTCGCATCGTCGTCATCGGCGCAGGGCCAACGGGACTGTGCGCTGCCTACCGGCTCCACGAGCTCGGGTATACCAATTGGGAACTCGTTGAGGGTACCACCGAGCCCGCGGGCCTTGCATGTACGCTGATAGCCGCCAATGGCCTCTGCGGGCCTCTGACAGCCTTTGCCTATTCATGATGCTTGTTGCGTGTGCGTTTGGGTCTGATGACCCCTGATGACCCCTGATGACCCCTGATGACCTCTGATGACCTCTGATGACCTCGGACGACCTCCGATGACGTCGGATCGCCTCCCTCCTCAGGCACCATCAAGGACGAGAAGAACTTTGCTTGGGACATTGGTGTCCACTGCCTCTTTTCGCACTTTGAGTTCTTCGACGCGCTCCTCGACGATCTACTGCCGCCGGCGGAGTGGCTGTATCATCAGCGCTATTCGCCCGCGCGCATGCGCAATACGTGGGTGGGCTACCCGGTGCAGGCGAACGTGTGGCGGCTGCCCGAAAAGGAAGTGATGACGATCTTGAGTGATCTCGCGCAGAAGGATGCGAAGCCAAAGCCGCCGCCGCCGCGCAACTTTGAAGAGTTCCTGATTGCCAAGTTTGGCAAGGCGCTCACCGACACGTTCATGGCGCCGTACAATGCGAAGGTCTGGGCGCACCCGGCCAATGAGATGAACCATATTTGGGTGGGCGAGCGCGTGGCCGAGATCAAATCTCAGTCCGTCTTCTCGAATGTGATCAACAAACGCGACGCTCCGAAGTGGGGCCCGAATGCCCAGTTCCGTTACCCGATGAACGGGACGGGCCACATCTGGGTCAAGGTGTGGAACACCCTGCCCAAGGAGAACAAGAGGCTCGGCGCGCGCGTGACCTCCGTTCGCACAAAGGACGGCGCTAAGGAGCTCGAGCTCGCCGACGGGCGCAAGGTGTGTCCTTCGACGGGATTGACCTCGGATGACCTCGGATGACCTCGGATGACCTCTGATGACATCTGATGGCCTCTGATGACCTCTGATTGCCTCCCTGTCCTCAGGTGCCCTTCGATGGGCTGCTCTCGACGATGCCGCTGCCGCAGCTGCTGCGCATGACGCCAGATCACCCCGAGCTCGCGAAGCTCGCCGAGGGAAATAATGGCGCGGCCGACCACTCGAAGTTCAAGCACCAGACGGTCAACCTCGTCGGCATCGGCGTGACCGGCACTGCGGTCCCGACGGAGCTCGACGGCGTCCACTGGGTCTACTTCCCCGAGGATGAGTACATCTTCTACCGCGTGACGATCCTCTCCAACTTCTCTCCTCTGATGGTCGCCAAGCCATGGCAGCAGTGGTCGCTCCTCATCGAGGTATCCGAATCGCGCTTCCGCAAGAACGTGTGGACGGGCCTGGGCAACACGTGGCCGGTGGACGAGCAGGACCTAATTAGGCAGGTGATCGCCGGACTTCACCGCGGCGGCATGCTGCCAAAGGACGCCAGCATCGTGTCCACGTGGTCCAAGCGTCTTGAGTATGGGTACCCGGTCCCGTACGTCGAGCGCAACATGCACGTGCACACGGCCGACATGGCGCTGCGCAACCTGGGCATCTGGAGCCGGGGCCGTTTCGGATCCTGGAAGTACGAGGTGGGCACCATCCGGACCACTCGCGCATGCGGATGACCACTGATGACCACTGATGACCACTGATGGTCCCTGCGTGCGTCTGAGTGCGTCTGAGGGCGTCTCTGAGGGCGTCTGATCGCCTCTCATGCCCCCCCCCCACCTCTGTCTCATCAGGTGGGCAATCAAGACCACTCTTGCATGCTCGGCGTCGATGCGGTCGATAGCATGCTCTTCGGCGGGAACGCGGCCGGTCGCGAGGCGACCTTCAACGCGCCCGACGTGGTCAATAACAACATGCGCAAGTACGATCGCGACTTTGACCCGTTGGAGCTCTCACGAACAGCCGGGCGCGCGCACACGTTCGGGAAGCCGCCGCGCCGCATGGCGAGGAAGCCCCAGTGGGATTGGGTGCTCCCGCATTGCGACGAGAAGGACGAGTGGGTCGACCAGATTAGGAAGGTGATGGTCGCGCTGCCCGCCGAGACCAAATGGCTCATTCACGGGTATGAGCGATGCGGCGTCGCGGACGTCAAGCGACCTATGAAGGAGATGCTCCGTGAGGCGCTCAACCACCACGACCGCGTCCCTCACACCTTCCATGCACCTCCCATCTCCGGATGGGTGCAGCACATCGTCAGCCGCTACTCGACGCTGCCCGACGTGCTCCTGTTCACACCCGCGACGGTCTCCAAGACGTCCAAAGTGTTCACAGCGGCCGCGCTCACAGAGGCGATGGCCACCGCAGGAGACTTTGCCGTTTGGGGTTCGCACGTGGTCGAGATGCCGCAGAGCCTGCACACGGCCTTCTGCGCCAAGATCTGGCCCTTTGCCAAAAAGGCGCGCACAAAACCCTGCCCCGACCGTGTGGTGTCGATGGCCGATGCCGTCATCATGGTGCCACGTCGGCGTGTCCAGCTGCTGACCCTGCAGACGTGGAAGCAGCTGTACGACCTCATCAAGGGGTCCGACGCGGAGAGCGCCAAGAACGCACAGCTCCTCGAATTCGGATGGCATCTGCTCCTCGGCCAACCCGCTGCGCTCCCGCACCGCGCCTCGGCGAAGCATTGACTAGAGGATCCTCGTGACGCCCACCACGGCGCCTCCGAGAAGCCGCGTGGCCGTGAACGTGGCCGTGACCGTGAACGTGGGCGGCCGGCGCGCAGGCGTATCTGGCCATGGCAGCAGTGATGGCAGATGTGATGGCAGCAGGCCGCCCGGCCAGCACACCGGACCGACGCTGAATGCGGAGCACCGTGTGGAGCGCCTCGAGGAGAAGTAGCATCTCAAGCGCGTATCCCCCGCCAGAGCTCTGCGCTCAAGGCGGTCAGGCGTACACGCGTACTGCTGCAGCAGCACCTTTAATAGTCGCGGTTGTCTCGATGGGGGAGCGACCGAGGAGGCGAGCGTGCCGGGATCTTATGATCGTGCTACAGAATCCAGAATGATCGAGGACTGGAGTTCATGTCCTTCATTGGCCGGGGTGGACAATGTTCGGTCGTTGCACGTTGGGGTTTTGAGGACTTTTACAGCTGGACTTTCACTTTTTTGCATTATTTTGCAAGCGGATGTGCGGATCTGAGTTCTGAAAATCTTAACAGATTAAAAGAAGGCGCAGCGGCACGTTTTTAAGAAAGGTTCTTATTCACAGCTGGGACTAGCAGGAATCGCGGTTCGCGGAGCCTCGGAGCAAGCATGGAGGGCGTCGAGGAGTTGTGCGCCATCACCGGGCTCGACGCTGGGCAGGCGTTCGTGCTGCTCGAGGCGGCGGGCGGCGACCTGGCCGTGGCCGTGCAGTTACACTTTGACAGCGAGGAGGGCATGAATCGGCCAGGCAACAGCGCCGCTGACGAGGCGGCGGCGAGGGCAGCGCAAATGGATGAGGATGCAGCCAATTACGGCGGCCACTACGGCGGTAGCAGCGACGAAGACGATGGCAACGATCACGCTGACTTTCCTGAGCCGGTGGCCGATGATGATGATGGCGGCGGCGGCGGCGGCGGCGGCGGCGGCGGCGGCGGCGGCGGCGGCGGCGGCCGCATGGC
>JWZX01001738.1:0-19416 GCA_001275005.1 Chrysochromulina tobinii | reverse complement strand
GGGGAGGGGGGCGAGGGGGGCGAGGGCGGCGAGGGTGGCGAGGGCGGCGGCGCCACGCAAGCTGAGACTGTGCCGTAGACGCCTGGGTTAGGGCCAGAGAGGGTCCTGGCCCATATGGCAATCGGGTCGTTGCCCCAGATGCAGACGGTGCCCCCATATCTATGGACGTTGGACCCCTGTACAGCTGAGTTGGAGTAGATCTCTGAGCTGATGATTGAGGTTGTTCCAGCATAGGTCATCACACCGCCGCCCCCGCCTGCTGTGTTCCCTGTGATGGTGCACGATGAGATGATCACTGTGCCTTGCCAGTTAGCGACACCGCCGCCCCAATCTTGAGCTGAATTCCCGTAGATCAAGGATGACGTTATCGTGAGCGTGGCAGAAGAGACGTAGACACCACCTCCCGCCCCAGCCGTAGAAGCACCTGAGTTCCCATAGATGTTGCATGATGAGATGGCCACTGTGCCACTCCCGGCATGGACACCACCACCTTGATCGTAGCCTCTCGTGATGTTGAGCCCGATCAGTTGCACTGCGCCCAGCGAGCCCGGGTTGATGCTCAGCACACGGCGGCCGCTAACATATCCTGCATTCAGCACGACCGAGCCCGCCACCGCCGCCTCGAGGATGACGCTCCTGGTGATGCTGAGCTGGGCTGTGAGGAGGTAGGTGCCGGGGTCAAGGACGATGCGGCCGACGGCGGTGTTGGCGAGTGCGCTGGTAAGGCCAGCGGTGGTGCTCACCACCGAGGGCGCCGAGGGCGGCGGCGACGGCGAGGGCGGCGGCGGCGAGGGCGGCGGCGGCGAGGGCGAAGGCGGAGGCGGCGAGGGCGAGGGCGGCGGCGGCGAGGGCGAAGGCGGAGGCGGCGAGGGCGAAGGCGGCGAGGGCGAAGGCGGCGAGGGCGAGGGCGAAGGCGGCGGCGGCGAGGGCGATGGAGGCGGTGGGGAGGGTGGGGAGGGCGGTGGCGGTGGCGGTGGAGGCGGTGTTGTGGTCTGCAGCTCACGGCGGTGGCTGGGCACAAGCTGCATGGAGTACAGCCCGGCTACAGGATGGTCGCTGGTGACGGCGCCGGCCAAGTCCATTAGGCCCGAGGGGTCAGGCGGGGGAGGCGTACACGTGCCACACGCGACCGGGCAAGTGATCCGCGCGATGGAATAGGAAGCGCACGCGGAGGGCTGTGCGGAGAAGTAGGAGCACGGCATGGGTGCACCGCGTAAGTCAAATGCGAAGCTGTTCACTTCATCGGCGCAGACTCGAGTGAGCGGAAGCGTCCGCACTGGTGGCTCCTGCGCCGACTCTGCCGCATGTGCACCAGCCCCCTCGCTATCGGGTGGTGTCGTTGTCGCCATGGCACTCACCTGCGGGACGCAGAGGACTAGCAAGGCCAATGCGAAGCACCAGCCTCGGTAGGAGCGATTGTTCGTCGACCTAATCGCGAAGCCAACCGACATCTTGCGGCCCTTGGGGACGTCCTTGCGGACGACGTCGTGTGCCATCACGATGTCTCGCGTGAGCGAGTCGCACTTTGCGGGCGGTGACTCATCGGGTTCGGCGGCGAGCGCTGCATCGAGCGATTCGTATGAAACCGCACCCGTGGTGACTATCGCCTCACGCACAGCCTCTTCTGACTCGTAAGGCGACCCGGGACAGCCTGCCAGGGCGACGACTGGGAGCAGCGTGAAGAGCGGCCGCGGCGCGAACCCCGCCGCTTCGAGTGCGCACGGCGCGAGTAGCTGCGCACGCCGCGCCCAGTTCGGATGCCCGTTGGCGCCGAGCTGCAGCGGCAGAGACCACATGCGCTCCTCGAACACCCTTGCCTGCGCGTGCACGAGCTTGCGCGACTGCTCTGCCTCCTGCATGCAAACCATCGCGCTGGCCCCTCGGCCGACCCCAACGTAACGGCCGCCACGTGCCCAAAGGCCGACCCCAACGTAACGGCCGCCACGTGCCCAAAGGCCGACCCCAACGTAACAGCCGCCACGTGCCCAAAGGCCGACCCCAACGTAACGGCCGCCACGTGCCCCTCGGCCGACGCGGGCATCGATCCGCTCATCGGTGAGTGCGGCGCCAAGTTGTCGGGCTGCAAGATCATCGATACTCTGGCGTAAGACAGCCAGCGCGGCTCGGCACTTCTTCACGTCAGACAGCGTGCGAAGCTGGTCAGAGTACAAGGCCGAGAGCGCGACGCCATAGTCACGGTCCATGTCGAGGCGCGAACACAAGCCGAGCTCCTCGGGCGTCACGCCGAGCGCGCAGGCCACGTACTTCGAGGTGAACTCGCGCCGCCCGTTCTCCTGGTTCTCGACGGCGACACGCCGGAGCATCGTATTGGCGGTCTCTTGCTTCTGCGTCTCGCTCTGGCTGTTGGGCGCGATGACGACCTCGACGAGCGCCGTCACGGGCAGGTGCATCGAGTGCGACTTGGGCACGACCGCCGTGATGGACGTACGCACATCCTGCCCGCCCGCGGCGGAGAAGGACGAGCCCGCGCCCATCGAGACATCGAGCGCACCCATGCGCTTCTCGCGGCGCGGTCGAGCGTCGGTCGCCTGCTCCTCCTCCTTCTCGGTCACCTCGGCGGCCGCCTCGTTAGCCTGCTGCGTGTAGGCGGGCCGCTTCTTGTTGGCCGAGAGGATCCCGAGCTTGGACAGCTGAAGCCGGTCCTGCGGCAGCTCTTCGAGGCTGATGGCGCCCGAGCCGCCCGAGCCAAGTGAGTAGCAGAGCAGCAGCAGCGAGAGGAGCATAAGCACACCGATTCCTACAACGAGGAAGACGAGCAACGTCTCGAACTTGGTGTCAAGTGGCCCCTTGGGCATGTTGACACGGTGCACGAAAAGGTTGTAGTGTGCCGAGTAGCCCATCTCGACGTAGTACTTGCGCAGATCCTTGTGCTCTGCGTCGATGACGAAGCACACGCCGACACCCTTGTGCCGGAAGAGCATCTGCAGCCTCACGTTGCGCAGGTGCGTCGAGTGCATCGTGTCTGGGGTGAAGGTGTTGTTGATCTCCTGCTTCGTCAGCGTCGCCTGGTCACCATTCTCGAAGTCCAGCTCCACCCCCTTGGCGAGCGTCTTGATGAGATTGACGAGATTGACGAGCTGCTCGCCCGTGGAGCACGGTAGCGTGATCGTGACCAGATTGACGAGATTGACGAGCTGCTCGCCCGTGGAGCACGGTAGCGGGACCAGATAGGTATCGAGCGGCTTCTCGGCCGGTTCGGTCGTGGTCGGTGACGTGTCCTCGAGCCAGACATCGACCGGGTCGCGGTACTTCATCGCCGGCGTCACGGTGGCACTGCCCACGATGAAGTCGCCTTGCCCTCCTCGCTCGCGTTTGAGGCCATAGTCGGCCATGCCGACCGTGATGCACACGCAGCCGAGCAGGTGCATGGCCGCGGGTAGCAACCGCTCGAGGAGCGCAAACTTGTCGCCCTCCTTGGCGGTCGCCTGCGACCAGAGGCCAAAGGCGAGCATCGGCGCCACCTTGGCGCCACGCCGGCCGCCCACCTGCGGCTGCTTGCGCAGCACACCGATCTGCGCAAGCGACTCGTACACGTCCTCAGGGAAGGTCCTCTTGAGATCCTGTTGCATCTGGTCGATGACCTCGTCCGTCTGTGCGCGCGTGCACGGCGTGGGCAGCGGCTTGATCTCCGAGTCGAGATAGTCGAGCAGCGTCGGGACCGTGCCCACCTTGCGCGGCTTGTTGAGCGCCCTGTTGAGCTCCTCTGGGAGGTTGGAGCGCAGCGCGCGAGCCTGGACCGTTTTCGCCTCATCGAGCCAAGTCTGCAGGTCCTGCAAATTGTCGAGCGTGTCGAGCGCCATGCGCCGGCGCGAGAGCGGCGTGCACGGCACTGGCTTGACAGAGGACGGATTGAGGGTTGCCACGGAGCCGGCGGGGCGCTTGGGGTCCCCGTCGTCTTTGTCGCCCTGTTTGCCTATCTTCACCTTGGGATCCTCGATCTCGTCATCCAGGTCGGCCAAGTCGGCCTCCGCGGCATCTTGTGCGGCGCACTTTTTGCCCTTCTCGTTCCACTTGGCCGCTTCCCCGCCGGGGCCCTCGGAGAACTCCTTCGTGTTCTTGCGATCCTTGGCGCCCTCCTCCTCCTTCCCCACCTCAGACTTCTCCTCATTCTCATCCCCAAGCTTCTCGACCTCGATCCGGAGCGCTCCCGAGCGGAAGAGCTCGGGGAACTTGTCGTCGAGGTATTCGCGGCACTCGCCGATGTTGACTAGGTGCCCGAAGAAGATGTTGCCCTGCAGCTGCATCTTGAACACGGTACGCGGCTGCACCTGCGAGAGCTCGAGCAGGTTCATGATCGCGAAGCGCGCCATGTAGTCGTCAAGGTCGACGCCCTCCGGACGCGAGGGGATCACGACGCGGCAGCCGCTCGTGACGAGCTCGTAGTGAACGAACGCCTCGATGACCTGACGCAGACCGGCGGCCTCGTCCACGCCGTCGACGAGGATGACGCAAGCGCGCATCTCATATGCGAGCAGCAGCAGCGACTTCTCCTCCTTCCTATCGACGAACTCGTTGCCAGTGTACCAGCGCAGGAGGCCCTCTGGGTCCTGGAACAGCGAGGTCGGGTCATCGCCATGCTCGCGCAACAGACGCACGATGCGCTGCACGAAGACGATCACGGGCACCGAACGGATGCCTTTGCCCGCGTTCTCGCCTGGGAGTGCGTCGACGAGCAAGAAGAGACACTGCGTGACCAGCCACGTCTTCCCGGTGCCCGGTCCGTCGAGGCAGAGCACAGGCTGTGCGATGAGCGAGCCGTGTGGCCGGCGTGGCGAAGGCTCGAAGAAGTTGGTCATGAGCTGGGGCAAATCGTGCACGCTCTTGTACTCGGGCGTGTTGCACCCGTCCAAGATGTTGGCCGCGGTCAAGATGAAGATAAGCTGCTCGGCGATGAGCAGATAGTTGCCAGTGATCACATCCTCGACCTTGTCCTCGGTCGTCGTGAGCCTCTTGCAATAATGGGTGGCCACCATACCAACGGAGTTTCCCGACATCTGTGCACCTTTCTTTGACACTTCTTTGACGTGCACACAGTTCGATGTGCGGCGACGACGCGGGAGTGGCGACGGATTGTCACGCGAACAGGGCGATTTCTTTTTCGGAGAATCTTGGCTGTCGTTCATCATCTCCGTCGGCGCTCAATTAATTACGCTGTCAATGAGCGATGAACCAAAACGGGAGTGAGACGCGCTCCTTCGACGGATCGAAAAGGCGTGATGTTAGATGTATCGATGAATACATATTCCCCAGAATAACCAAAACGGGAGTGAGACGCGCTCCTTCGACGGATCGAAAAGGCGTGATGTTAGATGTATAGATGAATACATATTCCCCAGAATAACCAAAACGGGAGTGAGACGCGCCCCTTGATCAACGAATCAACAAGGGGCGCAAAGTCGTAAAAAGATGATATTTGAAAACGACTTTCCCACTAGATGGTCCATCCTCGTTTCCGGCTTCCCATCTTACGTCGCAGGTTTTTGTCGACGGCGGAGTGTTGGAGTGGGCGGTCTTGTGCTCTTGTAGAAAGTAGAAGAGTAGAAGAGAATCTTGGTCGTGGCCATCCTGCTCCACCCTGCATGCGCTGGGCGAAAACTAGGACGACGTAAACTCCCTCCGTGAAAAAGATGTGTCCACGGGGCAGGATTGGGGGTTTGGGGACCCGGCCTCCCCGCTTCCCTCTTTCCCCCGCTGCTTCCCCTCGATTTTTCGAAATGGGCCGCCGATGACAATGCGGTTAGCAGCTCTCGGGTGTGTCATCAGCATGCCCGGAGCTGCTTCGGCGATCAACTGCGGCATTCCCGGGTTTCCGTTCACGATCACCGACGAGAAGCTGGGGAGTGGTGCCGACGCACTCGGCATGAAGGTGCTGTCCAATACGGCGACGGGAGAGCGAGTCGAGATCATCTGGGAGAGTGGCGGGAACACGGAGCGCGTGCGGCTTCGCTCGCCTACGACCGGTCTCCTCCGCGACGTGCTCCAGACGAACAACAACAACGCCACCGCCGTGCGCCTCAACCAGCACTACGCTGGCAACATCTTATTGCCGTTCGCCAACCGTATCCGGAATGGTACCTATAACTTCTTCGGGCGGGCGTACCTGCTGCCGCGCAACGAGAACACTCCGGGTGTGCGCTCGGATGCCCTGCACGGCTTCCTCTTCAACCGAACGCTCGCAGTACGCGACGCCGGCTGCACCAATGCGACGGGCGTGCCGTCGGTCTACGTAACGCTCGGGTACCGCTTCGACGGCTCGCAGCAGGGCAGCAGCGCGACGCCGGGCTGGCCGTTCAAGCTCGACACGGCCCTGACGTATGCGCTCTCCGCGGGCTCGCTCTCGATAATTACGCGCGCCACGAGCCTCGAGACCTCGCAAGCCCTGCCGTGGTTCAACGGCTGGCATCCGTACTTTGCCGTGGGCTCGGTCGCCCAGGCGCGCGTCGAGTTTGATTCATGTCGCACCAGCATGCAAGTGCTCACCATGGCGCCCTCTCGGTCGCCCAGGCGCGCGTCGAGTTTGATTCATGTCGCTCCAGCATGCAAGTGCTCACCATGGCGCCCTCTCCCGCTCACCATGGCGCCCTCTCCCCCGCCCAGGCGCGCGTCGAGTTGGATTCATGTCGTTCGGACAAGTCGACGACCGGTGTGCAGTGGAGCCACATCACGATGGGCGAGGGCGCACCTCGCGCGGGAGATTTGATCCCAACGGGCGAGGCGACGCCGTGGACGCGCTTCGATGGCAGCACACCAATTGGTGGCGATGAGGAGAGGCCGTCGTACATGGATGATGAGTTCAAGAGTACTCTGGCGCAAAAGGCGCTTAGTACGGCCGCTGTGTGCGGCCCCTACATCAGGCACCGGATCCATGACGCGGGAGGCGACAAGAGCACGATCGTCCTGTGGGCGGACCGGCAGCACGCGGTCACCCAAATCTTTACCGGCTCGCAGGAGCTGTGGGGATGGAGCGCGATTGCGCTCGAGCCGATGTCTGCCCTCGCGGACGCTTACAACAACGGCGATGGGCTGACGGTCCTCTGGCCGGGCGAGACGTTCGAGGGCATCTTTGGCACGGCCATAGAGTAAGCGCAGCGTGGGCTGCGAGGGCAGAGATTAGGTCACGGGTCCCCCCACACAGCGTACCCTGCGCACAGATGTGGCGTGCGCGTGAGCGAGAGCGCATCACGCGCACAGCTTGAAAGCCAGGGGTAGGGGAGCGGAGCCTGGGTAAGTAGTAAGTAATTAAATAACAGGCGCCTAGCCCTAGGGGACGGTCCCTCACGGTCGACGGTGGAGAGCGTCCCTCTTTGGACTTTGCGCTCTGTAACGTCGCCTCAGTGTACGTCACGCGGCGGACCGGGCGCGCCTATCTTGCCTCTTCCTCTAAACTTCCATTACCACTCGTCGATTTGTGCGATATTGACGGGGGTGTCGCGATATCGTGCCCCTGCCCAGGACAACGCACGTTCCCGTAAAGTGCTATGTTCGATCCTCCGTTCGCCGTCTTCCCTTTGAGCCCTGGCCTCGACAACTCGACAGGAAACTCGACAGGAACTTGACAGGCTACTCGACAGCTACTTGACAGGATAGCTCGACAGCTACTCGACAGACCTCGACAGCTACTCGATAGACCTCGACAGAAACCCTCTGACTCCATGCGCCTGCGCGTCAAGGTGTCAAGCTCGACAGCTCGACAGCTCGACAGACCTCGACAGACCTCAACAGGCCTCGACACGAGGTCTCCTCTAAGACTGGGTAAAGCCAGGTTAGAGCCCCACTCCTTCAAGGTGAAGGTTGATGGACCCACAGGTCAACTACACAACTTGGTGGCTGGATGATGGATGTACTTCTGTGGTGGACACCTTTCGTTCCACGTTCGTGCTCTTTCGTGCTCTTTTTGACCTAATTCTTCTCAGAATTGCATTAAGATTGCATTTTCTGGTCTTGAAACCAGTGGCTAGGTAGGGGTTTAGGGTGGGTATTACAAAAATAACAGTAAAGAAACCTGTGGCTATGTAGGGGCTAGGGGTTAGGGGTTAGGGTGTGACGTCCTGACGTGGTCTCCGAGTTCTTCATCCGTTTGACCTAGTTTGGTTGGTGGTTTTATATATGTGTGGGTCCTCTAGGCCTACTGCTGTGAGAGTCAGAGTGTTTCATGCAAAATAGCAAAGCTACATGCCAGGCTCCAGCTCGACAGCACACTCGACAGCCTCGACAGAGAAACTCGACAGGAACTCGACAGCTCGACAGCTACTCGACGCGCAGGCGCATGGAGTCAGCCTTGACAGGCTCGACAGGAACTCGACAGGCTCTCGACAGGCTCGACAAGGCTTGACAGGCAAGGCCTCGACAGCCCCTCGACAACGGGCTCGACAGCGCCTCGACGGAGCCTCGACAGCTCGACAGCTCGACAGCCAGGGCTCAATCTTCCCTGGGGCGGTGGGAGACGCGCCCGCTCGCGATGCGCTTGCGCTCACTGGAAGGTGCAACTGTGCTTGTGGAGGTGAGCTGAGTGGATCTGTTTTGAGCGCTTACTCGAAGCTCGGTTTAAACTCTGAGAACAAAAATATGCTCCATATCCCGGGCTCGCGACGAGATACTATGCTCAGACGCTCCTCGATCGGTATAGACCCAAACTCAGGCACGTAGCTCGGGGCGGACCCGAAGAGGAAGGTAGTCAATGCGACAAAGATGAAGAATCCCAAGGGGCCGTTGAGCATGAAATTCAAGTCACGCACGATTGGAGATCCTACGTCATCAGCCTCCTCGTCCTCTGTGGCTCGTACTTGTACTGGCAGCTGATGGAGGTCGTTCGTCGTGCAGCAAGAAGCTCACACGTGTACGCTGCCATAGGCATCACGGAGGTGGCGTGGCCAGCGTCGTTATCAGCATCGGTGGTATGTTAGCTCGCGCGTTTTCCTCCTGAACCCATTTGCCGCACTACAAGACACGAGGCCCAGGACCAAGTGTGAACGTGAACTATCGCCGTGTTATGGTGTGATTCCGCGGACTTACGCGGAGTTTCTTGGATAGTGACACGGAGTGTCTCTGAGGAGAAGCTAGTATCATCGCGCCGCGTCCAATCACTCCCGACCACAGAAGTTCCTCTAACTTCTGGTAGGTCAGGGAACGCAGGCGTTCTTGCGCTCTCGCTCGTCTCCGCGACGCCCGTCGGTACCGTGCCGGCGGCGACCGTCGAGACCGAGCGCGAAGTGGACCCCACCCTCCCTTCCCATATCATATTATTTGTGCGTCCGGGGTCTTTGTAGGCCCGTCCGCTGTGTCTTGTTAAGACTCAGTGTGGGGGGGGGCGACCGATACGGCGCCTTCCCCACTTTTTGGCATCACAAAGCAAGACAGGTGAGGCAGGCTTCTCCTCCCTTCACTCTCTGTCGCCGATGTTCAAGTTCGAACCTATCGACCCGGCGCTCCTCGTGAGCGAGCCGCCGCCGACGGCCCCGCTCGTGGTTGAGGTGCCCGTATGCGCGACCCCCTCGCTCGGTCGCAAGCAATGCGCCGTGCGCTGGGTGCCGCAGGCAGACGCGCTGGCCCTCGCAGGCTCATGGGACGAACCTGAGACGAATGAGCTCACCGCGTGGCGAGTGCGCCTGGACTCGGTGGCCACCGACGACGCGCGCGCCATGGACGACGATGCCGAGGAGCGCGGCCCGCAGAGGGTGGACGTGGGCTCCACGCCACACGACGGGTGCGTGCTCGGGCTCGCCGTTGCCGAGAGCGGAAGGCTCGCATTCACGGCCTCGGGCGCGGGCGGCGTCTCTTGTTACGCCATCGCAGACGCGGACGAGTCGGTGGCCGGTGGCATGGTTAAGCTGGACCACCAGTGGTCGCGGTGCGGCGCGCCCGAGGACGGGCTCGCGACCCTTGGGGTGGCGTGCAACGGCGCCGAGGTGGCGGCGGTGGGCGAGGACGGCGGCCTGGTGGTGCTCGAGGCAGAGCGCAGCGGCGAGAAGTGGCGCACGCAGTCGCGCGAGCCTGCGCTGTACGCGGTCGCCTGGTGGGACGCAAATACTCTCGCCGTTGGCGGCACCGTCGTCTCGTTCTGGGACGTGCGCGCAAGCGGCGGCAAGAAGCCGGTGCTCACGCTCACACCGTCGCCAGGAGCGCAGATGCATCTAGGCGCGGCGCTGCTCTGCGTGAGCCCTGAGGCGCCGCAGCCCCGCCGGCTGGCCGCGGGTGCGACGGACGGCACGGTGAGCGTGTGGGACGTGCGCGCGTCGGCCAGCCTCCTGAGTCGCTTCGTCGCGCATCGCTCGGACGTGTGGGATGTACAGCTGCTCGGGAGCGGTGGCGGCGGCGGTGAGCCAGGCCTCGCCCTTCTCAGCTGCGGCTCGGACGGCTGCCTGTACGAGTGGGCGCTTGACAAGCCGTCGGTGCTGCTGCCCCTCGACGCGCCCGAGCCGAGCGCCAAGCCGCTCGGGTGCGCGCCGCCGCCCGAGCGCCGTGCGCTCGTGCAGCTGGCGCTCCCTATCAACAGCCTTGAGCAATCGCCGCAAGGCATGCTCGCCGCCGCCTCCGACGCCCAAGTCCTCACTTTCGTCGACATCCGATGAGTAACACGAGCAGATGAATGGCACGGCACGGTGAGTCCATGACCTTCGCCGATGACCGCTGTGAGCATCCCCCACCCCCCACCCCGCCTGGCGCGAGCCGCCAATGGCTTGCCACTCACAGCGGCGGGCGGCAGGCGGCGGGCGAACGCTCATGGCGGCGGGCGGCGAAGAGGGCACAGTCGCGACATGGCCGAAGGTGATGGCACCGCCACGGTGTGTGTGGCACTCCTCACACGCGCATTTTGGACCAACATGCAAAAGACTTTGGCAATCGCGGCGTCATCCCCGGTCATGCGTCCAACCGAACGTCCATAGAAAGCAGAAACACCGATCTTACTGGTATTGTACTAAACAGTGACGCGCTGTGGGGGCATTCATGCTTCAAGATTCATCTGCCGGTTCACGGTATACGTGCCGGCTCATGAACCGGTCAGTCCGGTCCGGATAATTACATCTCCCCGCCGCGTGTGCGCGGTACACACAACACAGACCGGACTGACAGCACACGCCACACCGTGCGGCCGCGGGCTCGGCTGTCGCACACAATCATATTATAGAAAAACACACCGCCGCCACTCCCACCGCCGCCCCTCCGTAAGCAGCCTAGCCACGCCCCTACACCTGTCCCATCCCGAACCCCCTCCCCGCTCAGGCTCCACGCCATGCCACGACATGTGATCGGGGTTTGTCGGGGGGATGCATCGCGGTCCCGAGAGGCAGCGCCCGACCACGAGCGCCTTCAGGCGCTCACTCGGCGATGTTCGCAAGCGCCGCTCCACTCAGGCTCTTCGACACCGGCGGGGCGCTCTTCGACGTCCGCTTGCTCCCGGGCGAGCGTCCTGAGGCTGGCCGATCGCTCTTCTGCCCTTTACGGGCGCTCGTCCTGCTTTCGCTGCCCGAGGCTTTCTGCGTGTCGAGCTTTTTCAACTTGCCCGGCGACGCCGCAGCTTTTTTGCTCCCCTTGGCGGTGGTGGCACCGCTGCTGCCAGTTGGCTGTGCAGGAGGCGGCGCGGGAGGCTGCGCGGGAGGCTGCGGGGGAGGCTGCGAGGGAGGTGACAGCGGCGCAGCCGTGCCGTCCTCTTTCGGGGCGCCAGCGCCCTCATCGGGTGCCTCCTCATTCATGAGTGGGGGCTCTGGGGAGGACGGCACCTCCTCTATCTCAATCGACAGAGTCCTCTGCGATCTCTTGCTCTTCATCTTCTTGAGCTTCTTGTGGGCCGTGCTAGCCTCGGCCGCGTCGCCCTCGCCCTCGCCCAGAGCGAGGCAAACTGCTCGCACCGCATCACCCGCCTCGAGGATGACGGCACGCATGTCGGTCGCCGCTGCGAATTGGGCGACCATGGCCGGCAACTTCTCGGCTGAGTCGGGCGCGTCGGGCGCGCTGCAGAGGAGGGCGACGAGGCCGGTGGCGATGGCGAGTTGATTGGATGGGTCATTGTGCGCAAGGCAAGAGAGCGCCCCCACCGCCTCCTCGTACACATCCTCCGGCGCGCGACCCATGAGAGCCACCAACGGCGAGATGCCACCCGCGTTCACGATCCGCCCAGGCGCGCCCTCGTTATTCTTGGCGAGCTCCCAGAGCGCGTGCGACGCGCGCCGCTGCGCCCCGCTCGACTGGGATGGCGATAGCAAGCCCACGAGCTTCTTGGCGATCTGCGTCTGGTGGTCCGCATTCCCATGGCCCAGGCGCGCGAGGGCCGCCATCGAGGGGCCGTGTGCTTGCGGGGCAGAGTCGTCAAGCAGCTGCACCAGGGGCGGGATGCCGCCTGCACGGGCGACGGCGTCGCGGTTGGCCGCGTCGACGCACAGATGAAGCAGCGCACTCGCCGCCATCTCCTTGCCCGCCGCATCTCCTGTGCTCAGCAGCCCGACGAGAGGCGTGATGCCACCCGCCTGCGCAATCACGCTCAGCCGGTCCGTAGGCTTCTCATCGTCGGGTAGGAGCTGCTGCTTCTCGCGCTCGATGATCGCTCCCTTGGCGAGCTCCGAGATGACCGCGGCCGCGAAACCCTGCGCCGCGGCGGAGCCGGTGCGACTGAGCTGCACGAGCTCGGGGATGGCGTTGCTGTCGACGATTCGGGCCTGGTGCTCGACGGAGGAGCATAGGTGCCAGATGGCGCGCGCCGCGTTCGCCTGCGAGACAGTCGATGACGAGCGCAGGAGCGCGAGGAGAGGAGGCACACCACCGCCCTCGACGATCAGCCGCTGCATCGCGCTGTCGCCGCAGGCTACATCGCCGAGCGCGCCCGCGGCCTGCTCTTGCACGCCCATCACCTCGTCATCAACCCCTCCCGCCTTCTTGGCGCCGCCACCCTTGGCTTCGCCACTTTCCGGTGCCGGTGTCGCACCGATGACCTTGGAGACGAGCTCCCACATCTTGCGCCCGATGATCGATGACGAGAGCGACACCGCACTCAGCATCACAATCAGCTGCTTGATGCCGCCCGAGGCTGCAATCTGCTCGCGCCGCGCCGCGCCCTCCGCGGCCATGATGCGCAACTCCGTCGAGACGGATCTACGCCGCCTTGGCGGCTCTGCGCCTTCCGCGCCCACCGGTGCCACCGACTCGCCACCTTCCTCAGCTTCGGCGGCGGCGGGAGCGCTCGGCGCGGCGCTCGGCGCGGCGCTCGTCACGGCGCTCGTCGAGTCGCGTGCGAGATTGGCCAGCGCGCGTGCGGACATCTCGGCGGTACCTACCACGTTCGAGGTGAGAAGGCCGACGAGCGCTTCGATGCCACCGGCCGTGGCGATGGCGGCGCGGCTCCCGGGGCTCTGCGCGATCTCGGCGATCACGCACGTGGCTTGCTGCTGTCCCGCTGGGGAGCCGTTGCACAGCAGCTTGACAAGGGCGAGTACACCTCCCTGCTCGGTGACCATGGTCGACACCTGGGTACAGACCGCCCGATCAGGTGCCTTGAGCAGCCGCAGGATAACTGTTGCCGCGAGCTCCTGCGCGCGCGGCTCACCCGATCCAAGCATTGCGCAGAGCGGCTGCACGCCGCCACACGCGACCACTGCGGTCGCGCTCTCGAGGTTGCCGGAAAGGTGCCAAAGGAGGCGCGAGACGCCGACCTGCGTGACGGCGGTGCCACTGGTGAGGAGCTCGATGAGAGGCTGGATGCCATTTGAACGCGCGATGAGCGCTTGCAGCGGGTCGTTGTTGGACACCATCGAGAGGAGCGCGTCCGCCGCGGCCGCCTGCGCCTCGAGATTGCCACCGGTCTTGCCGTCGGAGAAGCCGCCAGAGAGCCACATGATGAGCGTTGGCACGCCGCCCGCCTTGGCGATGGCCGCCTGGTTGGAGTTGCTTCCGTGGCACATGCGCGCAACGGCTTTGAGGAGACGCACCGCGCCCGTGGGCGTCTGCAGCATCTGCGCCTTGGAGCCGAGCCTTGCAACGATGAGCTTGCAGATCGTCTCGCGGTTCTCCGTGTGCTTCGAGGACATGGAGCTCAGCGCACCCGTCGCCTGATCGAGTGAGGACTCGGAGGTGCCCATCACCAGCAGGTTGACCAGCGGCTCGACGCCACCCAACTTGGCGACCGTGTCCTTGTTCGGCTTGTTGTCGAGGGAGAGAGACCAGAGCGCCGCCGCCGCTTGCTCCTTGACCTCGTCCGATTGACCGTCGCGGAGAAGCGTACACAGCGGCGCGATCGCACCCGTGCGTGCGATGGCCGCCTGGATGTCCGGATTGTTGCCGGCCAGATTGCCCAAGCACTCGGCGGCGTTGGCCTGCAGGTCAGGCACCGGAGTGCCAAGGATGGAGACGAGGGATGGGATGGCGCCCGCCTCGGAAATCTTGGACTGATTTTCACGGCTCCCCTTGGCGAGCTGTGAAAGCGCATTCGCGGCGAGGGAGTAGAGGCCGGCTTGTGCCATCATCTCCTTGGCGTTCGAGGAGCTCGCGAGCGAGTTGACGAGGAGGGGGATGCCTCCTGCGGCCGTGATGGCGCTCTGGATGGACTCAGACTTGTACGCGAGCTTCGAGATCGCTTTCAGGGACGCCTCCTTGGCCTTCGTGTTCTGTTCGATGATCGAGAGCAGTGGCGCGATGCCGCCCGCTTCGACGATCGAGCCGCGGTTCTCGGCCGAGTCGGACGCAAGGTTGGCGAGCGCAGCACACGCGCTCTCCTGTGCCGAAGAGCCGTTCTCGGCGAGCATGTCGACGAGCTGCTTGATGATCAGGGCACGGTTGGCCGACTCAATCGAGAGACGCACGAGCACTTCCTTAGCATAATTCTGCGACATCGGGTTGGACGACCCGAGCAACGTCACAATGGGCTGTATGCCGCCCGCGTTTGCAATCGCCACGCGATTACCCAACTCATCAGCCAGCGCAAAGAGCGCGCCCGCCGCCTCTTCTTGCGCGCCGTCGCCGCACGTGCCATCGAGCAGGGTTACGAGCGGCTTGATGGCAGCGATAGCGCGGCTTGGGTCGAGCGCCGCGGGCGTCTTCTTGCTGCCGGTAGCGAGGCGTGCGAGCGCAGCAGACGCGTGCTGCTTGCCAAGGTTGTCGCCCTTGTTGAGCAGCGTCACCAGCGGCTCGAGGACGCCGAGCTCCACCATTTTATCGCCGTTCTTCTTCAGGCTGGCCAGCGACGCGAGCGCTGCCGCCGCAAACTGCCGAGCCGCGACGTCAATCTTGTTGACCTTCGCCGTGCCCTCGTCCTCGTCCTCGTCGGTCGCCATGGTCTCGAGCCCGCCCTTGACGATGTCGATCAAGGGAGTGATGGCTCCTTTCTCGCCCAAGGCCAGTTGCGTCTTGGGATTCTTGAGTGCGAGGCGTGAGATGGCCGCGGCCGCCTGTTGGCGAGCGGAAGACTCGTCGCTGGTGAGCGCTGCGACGATCGGATCAATGACACCCTCCTCGAGCAGAGTTTTCTGGTTGTCGGGGCTGATGGAGAGAGAGAGCGACCACAAAGCGAAACGCTTGGCACCGTCAGAGCCGTCCTTGAGCAAGCCAATCAAATCTAGCAACGGCCCCGCCATCGCAATCTCCTGCTGCGAGGTCGGGTTCTCCTGCACGAGCTTCTCGAGCAGCGCCGTCGCGTTCGCCTTTGCCATGGCGCTGCCGCTGGAGAGGCAGCCCACAAGCAACGTAGTGATCTGCCTCTGGTTGGTCACGTTCCCAGCGCCGAGGGAGGCGAGGGCGTAGGCCGAGTGCTCTTGCGCGCGCGCCGTGCCCCCCGCTAGGATCATCACCGTCGGCTGGATTCCGCCCGCGTCCGCGACCGCCTGCTTGTTCTTATCATGATGGTCCGAGAGTACCCAGATGGCGCCCGCCTGCAGGGAGGGGTGAGGGGAGGGTGGAGAGGGGAGGGCGAGCGAGGTGAGGGGAGTGAGGGGAGGGGGGTGAGGGCAGGGGGGTGAGGGGAGGGCGAGGGGAGCGTGCAGAGGTGGGCGTGCAGAGGTGGGCTGGGGACGCGAGCCAGCGTCGTGGTGGGCGTGCGTACCGCCTCGGCCTTGACTTCCTCGACTCCGGGGGCCCGGTCGTTGTTCTTGAGCTGGTCGACGAGGTTGGCGATGCACCCCGTCTCGGAGGCCAGCGTCTGGTTCTCCCGGTTGTCTTTGACCACCTCGGTCAGGCAGAGCGCCGCCATCGCCTGCACGGTCAAATTCTTGTTCGTGAGCAAAGGCACGAGCTGCTGGATGCCGCCCTGCTTCGAGAATGAGCTCTGGTTCTCGCGGTTGTAGCGCGTGAGCTGTGCGAGCGCCGATGCACCTTGCGCCTGCGCCTCCTGGCTCTTGCACGGTAGCATCGCGAGCAACGGCGCGATTCCACCTGCCTTGGCAATGGCCATCTGAGTCTCTGGGTTGTCCCGCGCCAGGTTGGAGAGCGCCTCGGCCGCGTTCACTTGCGCTTCCACACTCATGGCGTTCAGGAGCGCGAGCAGCGGTGCGATGCCACCTTTCTCCATGATCTCACTCTGCACCGCGGTGTTCGCCTTCGCGCCCGGCTCGGCTCCAGGAGAGAGGAGCTTTGCGATCGCGTTTGCTACCGACATCTGCGACTTGCCACTGTACAGTTGATCAAGGAGGAGCGGGACGGCACCCGCCTCGAAGAAGGCCTTCTGCGACTTGGTGTTGCCAACCGACAGGTTGGCCACCGCGTCCGCCGCGTGCAGGTGCGCGTCCTCCGTCACGTCACTGCGCAGCAGCCGCACGAGCGGCACCACCGCGCCCGCACGGACGATCGGATCCTGCTGCGAACGCTGCTCGGAGAGCTCGGCGATGGCGTAGGCCGCAAAGACCTGCGCCTTGTTGCTGCCCGACTTCAAAATCTGGACGAGCGGCGGAATGGCGCCCGCATCCACAATCTTCATTTGGAAATCGGAGTTGGAAGCTGCGATCGTCGCCAGCGTCGAGGAAGCGTGGACCTGGCAGCCGTCGTTGCCATTGTCGAGCAGATCGACGAGTGGCTTGATGACGCCTGCAGCAACGAGAGTCGACGGATTCTTATCCGCCTGCACGGACAAACAGTCGATCAGGTGCACCAGCTTCTCCTTCGTTGCCGAGTCCTGCGCCGCCTTCAGGTCCTTGACGACCTGCGGGATGTCAGTCAGTTGCATCTGGCTGGCCTGCCGCTTGAGCTTCCCATCGCCGCCGCCCATGGCCCCCCCGTGGCGGTCCGGAAGCCCTTCTGGGCGGCGAGTCCTACGGACCCTTCGCTGTGCGCGCGCGCGGCGCGCACGCTCCAAAGCACTGAGCTTGGACCGGAGAAAGTCCAAAACAAAACTTCCAACAAATGATTGGGCCTGCAATCAAAGGGTCCGTCATTCCCCCCCCTCACAGGAAGGTCGGAGGCACCTAACCAAAGCAGGCTGGTAGCAGGGACCCAAAGTGCGCGCCGAAACCAACCCTCAAACATCTCCCAATAGTAACCAATAGTGTCAAGATAGTGTCAAGTGTGCGCCACACTGCACTGTGGTTCTGTGCACTCCACTGCACGCCAGACCTGTTACGTTGTTGTTATGCGCAACGCAGTGCCAGTGGCGGGGGAACTCGCGCGCCACACCGTGAGTCGAACCGTGAGCGGAAATGGTTCTCTCCATACAGCGGTTGTTGGAGAAAACCCCAACCGCGGCGGAAAAGCGGGTCGGCGCGCCCCGCCCCCCGGCGCGGCTAGCGTTGTAGAGCCGCGGCGTCTGCTGGTATTCTTGTACGTTAACGCATAACGGTAATCGACGGTATTCCGTTTCTGGATTCACACACTATCCCCACCACCTGATTTTGAACTCAGTGTGGTGGTTACTAATTGTGTGGACACTAGAGGCCACGTGTTTAGGAGGGTTGAAGTTTAGACGGCGCCAGCCGGTGGCCATAGGTTTCTTGCGGGACGCAACTTCCTCATCTGCGCGCGAAGACCGTCATGGCCTCGAGTGATGTCACGCTGTAGGAGAAACGACGTAGGTGGCGGAGAACACCCGGTGAGCTCGCAGGCTTCGCCACGATGGAAGAGGGCTCAGTGTGATCGATGGCGGGTGCCGTGCGGCAGCTCACCTGCGCCGCGCCTGCTCGTTGGTCATGATGAGGGTCGACTCCAACGCCAAGCTTGGACGTCGGTTTCCGTTGTCGGGAGCCGAAGACAGTGCGCAAAGGGCTTCGTATTCAAGTCAAGTCAAGTCAAGTCAATTCCTTGTCGTCGCGTCCTCTTCCTCCTCGCCCACGCCTTCGTGCCCCATGTTGCGGGCGCTCTCGCGGGCGCGCAGCTGGGCGGCGACGGCGGCGATGCTGGATTGGGTTCCGAATGATTGGTGGATGGAGCCACAACTCATGGATCCGCGCATGGTCTTCACGGCGGAGGTGGCGGGGCTCAATCCCATCACGTCGGCCAGGTGGCCGAACCGATCGGCGGCTTTGCTCGGCACGGCGCGCGAGCGCGGCGCGAAGGCGTCCTCGAAGGTGGCCGGGACGTCGGCGAGCTCAAACCAACGATGGGAGAAGCCGTGCTCCGTGACGCGCACGAGGCGCATACCCGAGTGGCTCGCGTCGGCGAGGACGGGCGGCGTACCCACCACCTTGGAAAAGTCCGGGAAAGGTTGGGTGGCCACGAGGGACGGCTCCTCGGTCCAGTTGATGACGCCGCCGCAGGAAGAGGTAGTGACGACCTCGATGCTACCGCTGCTCACCCCATGCGAGTTGCCGTGGTAGTGGCCGCAGAGCCACAGCTTCGCACCCACCTTACCCGCCGCGCTGAGCATCGCACGCCGCGGCTCCTGCGGCCAGTTGGCCCAGCCTGGCTGCTCCTCCTCATCATGCACGAAGGGCGGCACGTGAGAGAGCATCACGACATGCTTAGGACGGCGCTCGAGCGCGGACGCAAACGTGCGCTCCACCCATGCGTCCTGCTCGAGCCGCTCGCGCACCACGGCGCTGTCGTCTCGGTAGTATTGCGAGTTGAGGGCAATGTACAGGACGCCGCCTACCCAGAACTCGAAGTAGTCGTCTCCGAAGCGCTGCCGGTAGCGCTCGATGTCGGCGGGCGTGGGCGACTGGCCGACGTCGTGGTTGCCCGGCTGGAGCACGAGAGGGATGTCCGGGCTGAGCTCGTGCAGCGCCTCCTTGAAGGAGGCCACCTGATGAAGGAGCTCATCCGATCCAGTGAGCGAGAATCAGAGACAGACAATCAGAGACAAGCAGAGGCCTCTTTCGACCCCTTGATGGACGGTACCTCACGCGCCGCGACCTGCGCGTGGTCGTCGAGCGGGAAGGCGTTGATGAGATCTCCCGAGATGAGGAGGAATCGCGGCCGCTGCCGAGGCGAGAGGGGGAGGGGAGGGAAGGGCTCAGCCACTCGGCCAGGGAGGGGATGGGAAGGGGGGATGGG